>JBBPBX010025775.1:22351-38618 GCA_038048925.1 Garcialebias charrua
GACTTGCAAATCTTTTTCAACCCATATTCAACTGAATAGAATGCAAAGACAATATATTTAATGTTCGAACGGAGAAACTTTATTTTGTTTTGCAAATAACCATTAACTTAGAATTCAATGGCAGCAACACATTGCAAAAAAGTTGGCACAGGGACATATTTACCACTGTGTTACATCGCCTTTCCTTTTAACAACACTCAGTAAACGTTTGGGAACTGAGGAGACCAATTTTTGAAGCTTTTCAGGTGGAATTCTTCCCCATTCTTGCTTGATGTACAGCTTAAGTTGTTCAACAGTCCGGGGTCTCCGTTGTCGTATTTTACGTTTCATAATGCGCCACACATTTTCAATGGGGGACAGGTCTGGACTGCAGGCAGGCCAGGGGAGGACCCGCACTCTTTTGCTACGAAGCCACGCTGTTGTAACACGTGCAGAATGTGGCTTGGCATTGTCTTGCTGAAATAAGCTGGGGCGTCCATGAAAAAGACGTCGCTTGGATGGCAGCATATGTTGCTCCAAAACCTGTATGTACCTTTCAGCATTAATGGTGCCTTCACAGATGTGTAAGTTACCCATGCCTTGGGCACTAATGCACCCCCATACCATCACAGATGCTGGCTTTTGAACTTTGCGCCTATAACAGTCCTGATGGTTCTTTTCCTCTTTGGTCCGTAAGACACGACGTCCACAGTTTCCAAAGACAATTTGAAATGTGGACTCATCAGACCACAGAACACTTTTCCACTTTGCATCAGTCCATCTCAGATGAGCTCGGGCCCAGCAAAGCCGGCGGCGTTTCTGGATCTTGTTGATGAATGGCTTTTGCTTTGCATAGTAGAGCTTTAACTTGCACTTACAGATGTAGCGACGAACTGTAGTTACTGACAGTGGTTTTCTGAAGTATTCCTGAGCCCATGTGGTGATATCTTTTACACACTGATGTCGGTTTTTGATGCAGTACCGCCTGAGGGATCGAAGGTCACGGGCATTCAATGTTGGTTTTCGGCCTTGCCCCTTACGTGTAGTGATTTCTCCAGATTCTCTGAACCTTTTGATGATATTACGGACCGTAGATGGTGAAATTCCTAAATTCCTTGCAATAGCTCGTTGAGAAAAGTTGTTCTTGAACTGTTCGACAATTTGCCCACGCATTTGTTCACAGAGTGGTGACCCTCGCCCCATCCTTCTATGTGGATGACTGAGCATGTCAAGGAAGCTGCTTTTATACCCAATCATGGCACCCACCTGTTCCCAATTTGCATGTTCACCTGTGGGATATTCCAAATAAGTGTTTGATGAGCATTCCTCAAATTTCTCTGTCTTCTTTGTCACTTGTGCCAGCTTTTTTGAAACATGTTGCAGGCATCAAATTCCAAATGAGCTAATAATTGCAAAAAATAACAAAGTTTACCAGTTCGAACGTTAAGTATGTGGTCTTTGCAGTGTGTTCAATTGAATATAGGTTGAAAAAGATTTGCAAGTCATTGTATTCTGTTTTTATTTGCGATTTCCACAACGTGCCAACTTTTCTGGTTTTGGGCTTGTAAATTAAATGGTATGGTATGGTATGGTATATCTGCAAAAGCAATGTGTCATGTAGCCCACTGAACTAAAGAAACCCTGGAAAGACCAGTAGCGACTCAAGGAAAGTTTTTTGGCCACCATGTTATGAAGTGTTACATGCATCACACCATAGACTGTATAAAAATCAATATCTGTTCTCCAGACTTCCCAGACCAAAATAATATGCAGCTTTAACAGAAACTTACCTTCTGCAACAGACACTTCAAATAACACTGAGGAGTCTTCCACAATGCATCTGTACAGTCCTGAATCAGACCACGTCAGATTTAAGACTTTCACAGACAAACCAGGTTTTCCTGGATTAAAATCAGTGTATCCATTCTCAAAGTATTCAGTTCTGTATCTTCCTCTTTGAGCTGTTGTCTGATTCGTTTTAATCCAAAGATTTTCTCCTTCACAGTTTTCTCTGCAGAAGATCTTCTGTTTTCCATTCCCATTTGTTAAATGGGAAAAGGAACATTTAATGTCTAAGTCTTGACCAGGTGCTTTGTAGTAGTGGTTCACTGCATCAACAGGACGACCCTGCAGAGCTGTAAAAACCAACAGTTAATCTAGAATCCACACAATGATCTCAGCATGTTCTGCTTTAGAATGACATCCAGGAACAGAAAGACAGAGGAACATTTAGATGTCAGTAGAGTCCTTCCATTCAGTTGGAAAATGAACAAAGTTAGAATTTTGAACAATAGTGTTGTGTTTTTCACAAATGATTATTTCAAATGAATGAATTTTTTTCAGTGAATGAAGTGAACCAAATCACTTTACAGTATTTGATTCATTCCATTCTCATTTCAATTCAGCTCTGCGCGAGCGTGTTAGTCGTGAGTGGAGCTTCCTTGTTCTGCTACTCGGGACAGGAATCTGAACGATACAGCAGCGTGTGGCATGCAGGCAGGGAGAGACTGTTGTTGATGCCTGAGCGAACGTGATTTGTTCACTGCAAATACCGTACTTTTCGACGTACCAGTCGCTTCTGTCTATAAGCCGCTTTGTCCAATTATTGGCAATAATTTGTAAAAATCCATAAATACGTTGCTTCGCCCTATAAATCGCATCTATTATGCGTGACCGCTACGCGACGCGTCAGCGCCTCATTTGCCCTGCTGAAAATGGCGGCCACAGAAGTGAGCCAGCATGGAAGGACTTTACAAGATAAACACAGTAAAAACAATTATTTGTTTGCTGAGAAAAAATATATTTCTTAGCTGACATTATAGCACAAGGGTTCCTGAGTTTAACCGTTCAATTCACGAAATGGTCAAATCTGCTGAATTTAAATTGTTTCGGTTTGACGTCTTCCAAACGGTCGCGTGCGCTACAAAAATAAATTGTGAATAAATCGAATTTTATCTCAAATGTCTTATACTGTACAGGTCAACAGTTTGTAAACTAAAACCATATAATTACACTCTGTAAGCAAAAAAAAAAATCCGCCGAGTGGTTTACGAGTTATTTATAACAATATAAATGGAAATAAAACGGTAGCAAACACGAGACGATTCAGTCTCTAAAAATCAATAAAAAAATGAATTTTACCTCAAATGTGTCATACAGGTCAACATTTTTTTAATTAAACCCATATAATTACACTCTGTAAGCTAAAAAAAATCTGCTGAGTGGTTTATGAGCTATTTATCTAAATACCGTAGTATCTGTTTACTGTAGCTAACTGCTAACAACAACGCTAAAAGATCATTTTTTATCTCAAACATCTCATAAAGCTAGTCCCTTGAAAATGTCCATACAGTGATTACATTCTGTAAGTTTCATAAAAATCCGCCGAGTGGTTCTTGACTTATCTTGCTAACAAACAGCTAACAACCACAGCTAACATAAGTTACATCCAGAGCAGGAGGCGGGCAGCGACAGAGTCAGTCCGACCAGAGGAGGCTTTTTTCATACACATGAGCTGGAAACTGTTGGTGGACTCTCTGGAAGTGTCCCCTAGTGGACAAAAGTGGTATTGCATCTTTTTTTTTTTTTGCCAAAATGAAAAACGGTCATATCTGAGCCAAAAATTGGTCTAAAAATATGGGGGAAAATCCATAAATATGTTGCTTCGCTGTATAACTCGCAGGACATGGCAAATTAGTAAAAAACACAGCGACTTAAGGCCTCGTCATACTCGCGCTTTTGTCCGCTGGCTGGAGCGCGCGGACTGCGCGCACACTGAGCCTTGCGGCTTCTGCGTTTACAGTGTCGCCGCTGTGTTTATAGTTGACGCACGGCGGTGCATGGCAAAGTGCTGTTCTTTTACGGACCAGCAGGTGGCAGTACCCTCTAAAACCTGTACATAAGTTGCAAGAAAGCGTGTAGAAGAAGAAATCTACCATAGAAGAAGAACTGTTTGAAATCACACAAACAAAAAAAATAGCTTTCCGCTCACGTGCTGAACTGTTGTCTTTATTAGAAGCAAATCATAATAGAACAACAGTTATTGTGTCTTGCGGTTTTAATGCATGGAGTCAGCGGAGGAGGAAGCGATCACTTGACTTTTGGCAAAAAAACAAAAGAAAAGTCCAGATCAGGGATGAAGAAGGGGAATTTAATACATTTGTGTCACATACAAAACATTCCTCCATGCGTCGCGATGCCGTCTCCACGACCACAGCGGTGCAGACAGCTGCAGGCTCTGGCGTGAAGAGCGTGAAGGCTGTCGGGTGAGATCCCCACCCGACCTGTCAATCAATTCAGTAGCACCCACGGCGCGCGCACTAGCCTTGCGGTGTTTCAAAAAGTCGGAGGTGCACGTCACGCGCCAAAACGACGCGCAGGGGCGGGGACGGTGATATTGCATCACTTTAGGCGCGCACCCTGGCACACTGCGTCAAGTATAAATCTAGCTTTATACACCAAAAAGTATGGTAAACTACATGTATCAGTGAACGAAATGCTCTCTGACTCTGTCCTGAGGGATTTTAACCATCTCCTTGTGGGCACACGCTCTCATGCCTTGCCAGGATTGGAACTGCAACAGTGAAGCCGTCTACAAGAATAGACACCGCAGACTATACTTCTTGAGGAAGCTGAAGTCCTTCAATGTTTGCAGACAGATGCTGCACGTCATCATCTGCTGGGGTAGCAGCACCATAGCAAGTTATTTTAAATAGATCAACAAGCTAATAAAGAAGTCTGGCTCAGTTCTGGGGACTCCTCTAGAACCTTTGGAGATGATTGCACAAAGAAGGATTCTACATTAAATGAAGAACATTATAGACAACCCTCAGACATCAGACTGTCCTACAACAACAGAGTGTCTTCAGGCAGAAGTTTCTTCAGATCTGCTCTAAGACAGACCGCTACAAGAGATTCTTCCTGCCCACAGCCATCAGCATCTATAACAACTATTTAATGAATACAGGATGATGAGTTACAACAACATTTAAGTTCCCTCTAGGATTAATAAAGTATTTTTGAGTTGAATTGAATTGAATTATTATTTATTTAAGCCCAGTGAGGGTTCCACTGTTCATGCTGATCTACGTTTTGTAATCCTGGCAAAAAACATTGCAGATATGTTCCTGTTTTTGATTTTGTACATCTACCTTGTGGTGTTTTGCTAGTTTTGATACTTTGTATTTCACTTTCTATTTCTCTCTTATGTTTTTTTTTCCTGTTGTTTGTTGTTTAAGGAAATTCTACCATTGTTGTTCATCATTCTTTAGTTTGTAGCAGGTCGCTTTTTTAAATGAGCCCTCGAGGCTCAATGAGATTTACCTGACTAAATAAAGGTTGAATGAATTGAATGAAAGTCCTTTAACAAAACATCTGACTGAGACAGCAACTAACCTGGGTGTAAGACTGGACAGTGATTTTAAACTGGATGCTCAGATTAAATCTGTGGTCAAGTCCAACTTTTATCACCTGAGAACACTGGCCAAGGTGAAACCATTTCTGTCTCAACATCATTTTGAGATTTTAATCCATGCTTTCATTACAACTCGTCTGGACTATTGCAACTCACTTTACGTCGGTCTGAGCCAGTCATTACTGACTCGACTTCAACTGGTTCAGAATTCTGCTGCTCGCCTTTTAACTGGTACCAGGAAATGTGAACACATCACCCCTGTCTTAAAATCACTACACTGGCTCCCAGTTTGTTTCCGGATTAATTTTAAGGTTCTTTTGTTTGTATTCAAATGTCTTCATGGTCTCGCCCCACAGTATCTGTCCGACCTTCTTCAGCCGTACATTCTCTCACGCTCTCTGAGGTCAGCAGAGCAACTGCTGTTGGTCATCCCAAAGTCCAACAGGAGGCTGAGACACCCGGCCGCTTCGGATGTTAGCAACCATACATAGCGGTCAGATTGCCCATTATCATCCCCATTCGTAGCGGTCAGATTGCCCCTCCTGTACCTTCTAGGAGTTTTAAAGGTACGTTATCACCGTTACAAGCGATGACAGCAGGCTCCATCTTTAACTACGTGGTTAGGTTTAGAGTAAAGGGTCTAGCGTTAGGTTTAGGGTCTTGGTTAGGTTTAGGCACAAGGGTGAGCTAGGGTTAGGTTTAGGGTTGGTCCTCTGGGTCAGGTTTAAGGTTAGGTTTAGGAAAACGGTTACATAAGCTGAAAAAAACAAAAACGCTACACTTCCGGGTTGTCGGAAACACGCTGCCCACTCACTGCGATTATAACGCTGATAACGTTATGTTCAACATGCTACCAGGTAGATTGTGACCTATTCGCCCATACGAATGGGGATGATAACAGTTGATAACGCCCATTCTATGGACTGACAACGTCCGAATCCGCTGGCTGAGAGGTGACCGAGCGTACTCAGTAAAATTATTTAAAAAACTCAAATTACTGAAGTTTTATGATTTGGTGGACTATAATATTTTGTTAGTAAAAGAACCCTCAAATGTTCAAATGTATTTTGTTAAGAGAGAAAGCTGCTACAGTCTAAAGGGAACTGAAATTTTTGCAAAGCCAAGGTATAGGAACTAGTTTGAAGGGATGGTTTATTTCAATACAGGGAGTTGAATTGTGGAATGTTTTGGGAAATGATGTTAAAAATGTAAACTCTGTGTGCTGATGTTTAAAAAATGATAAAAACTAAATTGTTAACAAAATACTAAAACTTTTAGTTAAGTGTTAAATGTTCTAGATATTTGTAGATTGTGAAATGTTACTCTTTTTGCTCTGATACTTATAGATAATTATGGTTTTAAAGCTGTTATATGTAATTTCTGGAACACGCTGGAACTTAGGAACATTTTGAACAGAGTCACGTTTCTGGTCCCTCCCCCCTCCCATGTTCTGGCTTCTGACGGAGGCAGTCGCTGCAGGTTATGACCCTGCTTTAACTTCACATGTTCATGTTTGTGTCTCTTTCAACAGACAACACCTGCTGCGCCTGACCTCATGGGCAGACCTGTGTCCTCTGCTCTCTCCTCACCATCCTCCTGCAGCTCCTCTCCATCATCACCTGTGCGTCAACACCTTGTGCCTAACAGTGAGTTGAACTTGTTTTCTGTCTGTGTTTTCTGTTTTTATTGCAGGTCATGACCCTGCTTTAACTTCACATGTTCATGTTTGTGTCTCTTTCAACAGACAAAACCTGTTGCACCTGACCTCATGGGCAGACCTGTGTCCTCTGCTCTCTCCTCACCATCCTCCTGCAGCTCCTCTCCATCATCACCTGTGCGTCACCACCTTGTGCCTAACCCTGTCATGTATCCACATCAATGACTGCTGCCAAAACAGGAAAACACACCTGACCTGATGGACAGACCTGCTCTCATCAAGACCACACACCTGACCTGAATTCACATCTGGACTCCCATGTACCCATCATTCAGTGTTTCCCCTACCATTATACAAGCGGGGTGCGCCACCCCATCAACAGAACTGAGCACCCCGCCTACCAGACCAAACTTGACCCCCCCACCCACCCACCCAGCACTGGCATAGCACTAAGCTAGCAGCACAAAATACAGGCTCTCTAGCTAAAAAGCTAAAGGGAGCGCTCACGTTGCCTCTCCCCTCGTGCTGAATGCCCCCTGCCCCTACAAGCTGCACTCAGACGTGTCCGTCCCCCCGTCAACAAAAATCATGGATGAGATGAGCACCCCGCCATGGCAAGTTAACTAGGGGAAACACTGCATCATTCATGGTTGAATCATTGCTCAATGGCTAAGCTGTTCCATCTGATCCATGTTTGAACATGAGAACCACCTAATAAGCCTGTCTACCTCAACTTCAATCAAAGTAAGGGAATTTTCTATGCTTTTTTTGTGCTGCTTCTAGCTTTTTAAAGTTCCTGGACTGTACACTAAGGCACTGGTTTTTCATACATGATGGTTGCAACATGTTTCTGATGGATGTCAATTGCTCCTGATGATGTGATTTGATAATGATAGTTGAAAACTGTTTATGATGGATACCAATTGCTCCTGATGGTTGAGAAATGTTTATGATGGATCTGCTTTGCTAATGATGGTTGAGAACTGTTTCTGAAACAACACTGAAGTTGTTTATATGTGAACACATGTTGGATCACCAGATTTCTCGCTCCATGTTTTAAAAAGGAGGATTATCTGAATGTATTTATGTCGGATCACCAGATTACTCGCCCCTTGTTTTTGAAAGAGGGTTAGTTTTACTAGAACTTCATACTGAATATGTGACCCATCACATCATCAAACAGGGGTTAAAGTCAAATTTGGTCAAAATGACCTACAAGCAAACATATATATTACTGACTTTTAGAAATACATTTTCTTACTTAGATCATCCTGACAAATTCATCGTATTGTCTTAATAATCAGGAAAATGGTTTGATATTTGGTGTGAAGATTTTATTTCAGATATTTAATTTAAACCATTTGATAAGTTATTCATTCATCTTATTTACTATCTAAATTTACGCAAACCACTTTGAAAAATAAACCCATTTGATGTGATGGGTCACAAATTTATTATTCAGCTTCTTTTGTTGGATTTGATTTAAGAATTGTGGACATTTTTAATAAAACTTGAAAGATTTCATTTGTGCAATGGAGATTTATTTAGCCAACTTAAATTTCTCATTACAATGACAGTATTGTACAGGTACTTGTATTTGAAAGCTAGAAATCATGGCAAAACACATATTTAATTTGATTTATGTTCAAGCTGGACTTTTAAGTTTAAAGAAAGGGACAATGTAGTTTGGAATAGTTCACATTTTTGGTTTGGAAAAAATAAACATTTGAGTTTTCTTTCTTATAACACAAGTGTACTTTTGTTTGTTTGCAATTGTTCTCTCTGGGAGGTTATAAACATTGTTCAGTAGATGAATAAATAACTTTGAATCTATTTTGATTGTTCATAATTTGCACTAAATGTATGATCCATATAATAATAATAATAATAATAATAAAATTTATGGAATGTTCTAAGAAAGTTCTAGCATAACGTTCACACCTAACGTTCTGAGAACCACGAGAAAACTCCACAAACGTTCCCGTAACCTAAAAATAACGTTCTCAGAATGTTCTCAGAACGTTCTTCTGTTACTTGGGTTTATTCATTCCAGATTAAAAAAAAAACAAGAACACTATTTACAAAACAACAAGAAATAAAACAATACAGAAATGAAAGGAAGCAGAAGAAGAAAATAATCTTATTATATCTGCCCCTTCTCAAACAATTTATTTCTTTCAAACACTCGATTCAAACAACTTATTTTACGTTTGTCTTTTATTGGATGGAAAAAAAGGAGTTAATATGCCTGTGGTTAACACATTTTTCTTTTTTTATCCAATAAAAGACAAACGTAAAATAAGTTGTGTGAATCGAGTGTTTGACAAAAAAACATTAGTTTGAGAAGGGGCAGATATAATAAGATTATTTTCTTCTTCTGCTTCCTTTCATGTCATGTACTGTTTTATTTCTTGTTGTTTTATAAATAGTTTTTCTTGTGTTTTTTTAATCTGGAATGAATAAATAATCTAAAGAAAAAAAAAACAGTTCAACCATGTGGGAATCGAACCCATAAGGTTTGGAGCAGCAACCCAACGCATTTCCAGTGAGCTACTGAGGCGTGTTTTATCTTTCAAGGTCCACATTTCTTTTAAACAAACCGTCTCTCATAAAATTCTGGCTACGCCCCTGTGTTTATGACGTGAAGGACGGCGCGCTTACAGCTCGCCTGAACCTTGCTCTGAAATCAGTCCGGAATCGCGGTGCGGCGCGGCTCATATGTGAGGTGGAAAATGCGTTCAGCTCGCTTCTGGCACGCAAATATTGCGCAATAACCGACCCGAAACGGCAAGTGGAAAAGGGGCAATAGTCTCTCCAGCATGTCCTGGATCTTCCCTGGGGTCTCCTCCCAGTCAGACATGTTCAAACTAGGGATGCACCGATCCACATTTCTCACTTCCGATCCGATACCGATACTTAAGAACTGGGTATCGGCCGATACTTAGTGGTTAAGGGGAGTGGATTTTTTAGTCTTTCCCATCATGCTTAGCGGTTATTTAGTTTTCCAGATGCACCTAAAGCTGGAAAACAAAAACAAAACTGCTAAGCATTATGGGAAAGACTACAAAATCCACTCCCTTAGTGGTTAAGGGGAGTGGATTTTGTTGTCTTTTCCATCATGCTTATCGTTTTTTAGCTTTTCCAGTTGAACCATGAGTGAGAAGGACATGTGTGTGGTATAGACTTGCCTCTTGTGTACTGTTAACGTTTGTGAGTTTCCTGTTATAAGGCTTGAGTGTCTTCATTGGGTTTAACTCACACAATGTTAAGATGGCAACCACAGAATATGATGGAACACAAGTGCTCTTTGAAGCTGAATCGGAAATATCGGCAGGTTGGATCCGATATCGATACTTAAATTATACTGGTATCGGATACTGATACGAAACTGGATCGCATCGGCCCCATCCCTAGTTCAAACCACCTCGAATTGCTCCTCTCAATGTGGAGGAGCAGCCTTTCTACTCTGAGTTTCTCCCGATAACTGAACTTTTCACCCTATCTCTAAGGGAAAGTCCAGCTACCCTGCAGAGGAAACTCATTTCAAACACCTGCATCTGCGATCTCCTTCTTTTGGTCACTATCCAGAGTTCATGACCATAGGTGAGGGTAGTAACATAAATCAACAGTTAAACAGAGAGCTTTGCCTTACAGCTCAGCTCTTTCTTCACCACAACGGACCAGTACAGAGTTCACAATACAGTACTGCAAATGCTGCGCCAGTCCGTCTGTCAATCTCATGCTCCATTCTTCCCTCATTTGTGAACAAAACCCCAAGACCAAAAAGGCGTTCAATACAGAAACAACTGGACTTTATTTGTAACAGAAAACATTTCGCTTCCCATCCGCGGAGCTTTATCAATTCAATGAGCAGGCTGTGAGACCCCAAGGCAAAACCCCCAAGACACTTGAACTCCTCCACTTGAGGCAGAACCTCACCCTCAATCCAAAGAAAGAAATCCACTCTTTTCCGACTGAGGACCATGGCCTCAGATTTGGCAGTGCTGATTCTCATCCCAGCCACTTCACACTCCGCTGTGAACCGTTCCAGTGAGAGCTGAAGATCACGGCATGATGATGCCAACAGGACGCATAATCTGCAAACAGCAGAGATAGAATCCTGAGGCCACTGAACTGGAATTCCTCCACCCACTGGCTGCACTGAGAAATTATGTCCATGAAAGTTATGAATTGTGCGTATATAGCACCTTTCTGTGGTGATTGTGCCCTCTAGTGGTGCGTCTCTGTCCTGTTTCTCCTCGTGTGATTTTCCCCTCTCCCACACCTGTGAGCCTGATAGGTGTTTAGTCCTTGTCAGTGTTTGTGTATATAAGTCTGTGTCTTGGTGTTATTCCTTGTCTTGGCATCGTCTTGTATTTGTCTGGTTTTCCCCTTCTGAGTTCCTATGTGTTCATCGTGATTTTCTACGTATCTTCTAAGAGTGTGAGTTTTTCTGCCTCGACAACTTCATTATTTTGTGTTTATTAAAAGTTTTCTTTATTTTATCACCAAGTCTCCTGAGTCCTTCCTGCACCCTTGGGTTGTGCCTTTAAAACCTCCAATTACGACAACATGCCCAGACCACAATGAGAACCCAGTAGGCGGATGACTTGGGCCGAGTACCAGGCCCAAGAAGCAGCTCGGACGACAAGGTGGGAGCAGGCACAGCTGGAGGAGCTTGTCATCCAGTGGGACAGGTTCCGGAACGAGCCCGTCCAGAGACAAAGTCACCGCAGCCCAGAGGTGGAGATCCTGCCATCACCTCTTCTAGTGGAGGAAGAACAAATGAGGTCTCATCACCTAGGAAGCCATCTGGCTTTTAAGTCAGCTTCTTCCTCCACCCTGCCTCCTTATTGCTTACCACACCTGCTGTGCTCTGAGGATGACGATGAGCTGGAGGATGAACTCTGGTGCACTCCTGTCCTCAGCTCGTGCCGCAACCGCAGGAGGAACAGGCAGCAAAGATGGGTGGGAACCACCGACTCCCAGCTCCAGCCCTTTACCTACACTCCACTTGCACAGCCTAAAGTGCCAGGGAGAATTTCAAAGGGGGAGGAGCAGTCCAACCCCCGCTCGTTAATGGAACAGACGAAGGGGGGCCAACCAGAAAGAAAGCCCATTCAGCTCCTTCTGTAGGTTTTGAACATTGAACATAGAAGTCAGAAATAACTCAATAGTTGGACACAGCACATTAGGTCACTGAAGTTCAGGAAACATCTGCTAAAGTTTCCTACAAAAACAGAATAATTCATCTTTCCCTTCGTGACTGTAAACTATTTTTCCTTCATGACGGGAAGCAGATAGAATTAATCTAAACTGTTTATCTACAGTCCAAACTAGAGCTGTGTGTACATACATATTTTTCTCCCTCTGCCGGGAAACAATTTTCCATCTTAATGTCAGGAAGTAAACACCTCTATTGACGTCATATTTAGGTATAAAGACATGCAAGTGTCAGAATTAGAGAGAGAACTGTGGCTGTATGTTCTGTGTTGAACACTTATTAAAAATTCCCTCCTGTCTGGCTAAAGAAAGAAGTATCTTGTATTATTAGTAACCTGATGACAAAAGAGCCTCAACACTTCCCGAGTCTTCTGTTGAATCCCTTCAGGACAATCCCCATTCTCAGGTAAGCCATCTCCTGAATTTATTGCTTTAAATAACACACTTCAAAATGTGCTTTCATCTGCCAAACTCAATCCAGACTACCAGTACACCACTTGTTCCTTAGCTGAAGAAATATTACTGTCTCAACCTGCAATAACCCAGATCCCTGAGTACTATCAGTTACTCATAAACATAAGGACTTTCAATGAGCAGTTTAAACACCCATCTCTCTCCAGCTCCACTGTCCAACTGCAGAACTCATACAAACCACTTGCACCTTGTGTCTCAGAGAGGGTCCAGGAAGTCGCCTCTCACATTGCATCTGAGAGGGTCCAGGAGGACTCCAGTCTTGACTCCTTGCCTGGTGTGTGTTCTGGACCACTTATGGTCTTCAAGTTTCCTGATGTCAGAGTCCCAGTGAGGGACACCCACAACACACCATCTTCCTGTACCTCAGTGGGGGTAGGACCCGACGCCCCACCTCTGGTGGTCCAGTACACCAGAACATGATGAAATCTGCAGAGCCTCACGCAGCCATGTTGAACCCAAGTTTAATTTGCTCGTGACAAATTCATTCATTTCCTCATTTCAGTCATGGAGTCAGTGGAGGAGGAAGTGATCACTTGACTTTTGGCAAAAAAACAAACAAAAAAAAAGTCCAGATCAGGGATGACGAAGGGGAATTTAATACATTTGTGTCACATACAAAATAGTTTTGTATCGCTTTGCAATTCTTTGAATGAGAACGTGCATGGCCACTGTGGACTGGGACAGGCAGGGGTGTGGGTTAGGAGCGTGAGAAGTGAGAAGCTCTGTTTTCATTGGCTGGTTAAAAAAACTGTTTTTATTGGCTGGTTAACAGCGTGTCACTGTGGCTTTTTAGAAATGCTTTTAGAGAAGCAAGGGGAGTATAGTTTTTTCAGAGATTACTTTGTCTAACATCAGTCTGTCAGGAGATAGTGACAGAGTGAAGAAATATGTTAAAAAAATATTGTTAGAAAAGTTACATATAGCAGCTTTAATTGATTGTTTGAACTTGTTTTGTTTTTGAAAAAAGGGGCAGATAAAATAAGATTTCTTCGTATTCTTTCATATAATATGTGATATGTTTTTTTTTCTTTTTCTTCTGGTTTTAATGTAAAATGAATAAAAAAAATAAATAAAATAAATAAATAAATGAAGTCCATGAGCCACTCCTTCTGAACAAAGACGACTTTTTTCTACAAGTCTTCCTTGTCTCCGGCTTTCAGTTTTAAAAAGTCTCTCTGCCTCGAATGGAGATAATTGCCAGAGAAAGCCTTCCTTGATCAGAAATGTAATCAGGAGAACAAAGATAACTGAATCACTGCACTTTCCTTAGCGCTGTCACTTCCTCCTGCAGGGCTCCGAGGCTCACAGAACCCTGGGCTCAGTAGCCCCGCCTCCATGAGGCTGGCCGTGTGTGTGTGTGTGTGTAACTGGGACCTTCACAGCCATTTTATGATCGCTCAGCGCACACATTACAGTTTTAGACAAAAACACTAGACATTATATTCACCAGCTAAACTATAGAAATGTAGTTTATATAAAAAAGTATTGGACATTTTAATAGCGACATAAAAGAGGCAGCTCACTGCAGCTCAGCCAAGTGATTGCACAATCGGTGAAGCGGAGCAGGCTGTGCCTCCCGCAATCCGTGTATGGTTCGTTCTTTGGTTATTCCGTTTCAAAATAAAAACGAAATAACCAAACAAGCTTTGGTTATTCAGTTTTTTCGTTTTAAAACGAAATTACAAAAACGGTTTTTAAACGGTTTTTTCGTTATTTTGTTTTTAAAACGAAATTAGAAAAACAGAAATTGCTAAAATAAAAAAGGGGAACGTTTTGGTTTTTGGTTAAACCAAAAACAAGCTTTTATTTTGTTAATTGAACACGGGAGTTTATGGCGGAACTGGAAATGAACTCCCGGTGCTGTGCGAATTTCTGTTCCCCCGTGTGAATCGGACACTTCACCAACGTCAAACCAGCACTAACTAACGGAGCACTAACCATTCATACTATTTTTTACGTGTGTGGGGTGTCAGCTTCACACAGCTGAGAACATAGATATAGAACATATCTTCAACAACAAGATATGCTCTATATGGCTGAGCATCTGTTGCCCCTGTGTCGGTAGTGCGCACTGCAACCCGAGAAGCGGATCCGACCGTGTTCAAGGCGCATCTCTCTGTGAAACGTGTCCACACTATCTTGTCACGGTTATAACTCATTTTAATACTCCTGGTGATAAATAAATAAATATAAACCCTCCACTAACAAAATAAACCTGGTCTTGTGTGAGGTGTTATAACCTAGTTTTTTTTTTTAAATCGCTGACAGAATCTAGATTTGGTCATGTAACCTGCCAAATACAAATTTTAACAATAATACAAATTATCAGTCAGCCACCAAAACATCATATATATTTATAATTTTTATTACTAATATTTAATGATGGAAGAAGCTGATAGCAGGACAAGAAAACTTCCTGCAAAGATAAGTGTAGGCTTTCTGGTAGGCTAAATCTCGTTCAAATTAAAAATGACTGGAGAAAAATTATTTCTAGCTGCTATTTTTGTTAGTTAATGTCTGTTTTTTCCATTATTTGAGAGAAAAAATGATTTTAGAAATAACAAAGTCAGAGAATTTTATTGTCATTTGCATCACATGTGGTACATGTGATGAAACGAGATTATGTACACAGGGTCCCAGTTACATCCAACAATAAAATGTAAAAGAAGAACAGTAATAACATCTAAGATATGAACTAAGAAAAACATCAACTAAAAATACACTAAGCACTAATATCATAGAAAAACATTACTTCAAACAGCAGCTGTGTGAGCAGATGTGCACAATGAACATAGCAACATGAACCAGATCAGCAGCAACATGATGTGATATTTCACTGTGATTGTTCTGGTTATTTATTCATGAGTCTAACAGCCTCAGGGTAGAAGCTGTTCCTCAGTCTAGTTGTTCTACATTTGATGCTCCTCAACCTCCGTCCTGAGGGGAGTGGGGCAAAGAGTGAGTGTGCTGGGTGAGTGAGGTCTTTCATGATGCAGGTGGCTCTTTTCCTGCATCTGGAGGTGTAAATGTCTGTGATGGTGGGGAGACTGACTCCAACATCTTCTGTGCAGCCTTCACCACTCTCTGCAGAGCTTTTCTTTCTGCAACTGTGCAGCCTCCATGCCACACGTTGATGCTGGAGCACAGGATGCTCTCCACTGCACACCTGTAGAAGGAGGTGAGGACTGGGCTGCTCAGACCAGCTCGTCTCAGCCGTCTGAGGAAGTAGAGTCTCTGATGACCTTTCTTGATCAGGCTGGTGGTGTTGTTGCTCCAGCTGAGGTTATCATTCATGTGTACACCCGAGTATTTGTAGCTGGAGACCACCTCCACTGCAGATCCTCTTATGTTCTTCTGAGAACTGAAGAGATCTACATTTTTGAACCAAAGGTAAATAGTTCAAAAAGTATAAAAGTTGCAAATAATAAAGTTCTAGCACACATCTCCTGGATGAGCTGATTATTTAACAACAGAACAGTGAAAGCAGTCTAACTCAGTGCCTATAAAGTGACACATTTAAT
>JBBPBX010025776.1:0-20875 GCA_038048925.1 Garcialebias charrua
GACGGATGCGTCTATACTTTTGTCGTTTGAGCAGAGTTCAGTATCGGACGTGACGTCAGAAACGGGAATGCTGACACGTGACCGGAAGATCCGGATTTACGGTCTAAAAAAACGGCGCTAATTTTAAACTATTTTGAGAGAAATTTTCATTCATTTAACATTATTTTAGCAAAAACGGTCAGAGGTCTATCTTAATATTTATATATGTTGTGCCATTTTTTGAAAAGTTAAAAGAACATGTCAGTGGAGCTTTAAGATAACTTACCGAAACCCGTCTGAGCGCGCCGCAATTTGCTGCTCCTTTTAGCATTAGACCACCCGAATCCGATGCTAATGTTAGCTTGTTCCTCTTCCGGTGTTCGCCAGCTCCGCTCGTTGCACGCGGCGATTTTGGGAGTTATCGCTGTTCCAGTCAAGACAACACAAAGTTCACCAAGTGTCTCCCGTAAATTAATCCGTAAGGAGAAGGTCCTCGCTGCTGCGAGGCTGCTGCGAGGCTGTACAGTTGAAGCTCCGCTCCATCCGCCAGAAGAGGGTCCCGTTGCCGCCGGTCCCTACGCCGGCGGTCTGCTCGTTTTATTTCTGCCGGCTGCGCGTTGGGAGCGATCGCAAATACACTAAAAATTGAACTAAAACATAAAAATAACAATTATACTTTATTTATAAAGCCATTTAAAAAAAACACAGCTGCAACAAAGTGCTGTACACATGAAATTAAGAACATATAAACAAAAGATGAGATGAAATCATGAAAAACAACAGTCATGTGTTTAATACAGAAGTGGGTTGAGCCTAACCAGGGGTTGCTAGGTGAGGGGCTGGACTCAGGTTGGGGTGGGTTGTGGCTGCGGTTTGTGACGTCACAAACCGCAGGAAGTGAGGAACGAACCGTTTGTATCACAGACAAATAAATCTACTTAGAGTAAATAAACCACTGGGTGCATTTCTTTGGCCTTAGGACTGTTTTTTTATGAAGTACATACCGGTACCCAAAGTTGAGTAAAAAAAACATTAAAAAGTGAATTTGGCATGTGTGGTCCCCTTTAATAGAACTGAGATACTGAGAATTGACTATTATCTGAAAGCAAATGACAGCAGCACAGATATGGTGCTGTAAAGAACCACAAAGTCAAAGTCAAAGTCAACTTTATTGTCAGATCTGCAATATGTACTGTACAGGACATACACAGGACCGAAATTGCGTTTCTCTCAGTCCCTCGGTGCAACAGTAAACATCTAAACATTGAAACACTGAAACATATAATAATAGACATAAGCATAAAATAGTAAAACTAACACTGTCCTGAGTTTTTGCATAGTGGTATAAGAGTATGAAAATTTACACCAACTCTAAAACTAAAACTAAAACATTAAACATTTAATGAACATAATACTGTCCTGAGTTTTTGCATACTAGTATAAAAAAGAGTATAAAAAGTATAACTAAAATAAACTAAAGGTTTCTAGCATTGACATTTGCAAAGTGGCAAAGCAGCGTATGAGTTAATGTACACAGTATATGTATGAGGTAGTAGTTGATGTTGTTATAGAGGCAAAAAGTGGCATATGCAGTAAGGCACATTGGGCATCCCTAAATAAGACCGGTCAGAGCACACTGTATATGTATCAGCAGTGGTGTAGATATTAGAGTAGTGTAAATGTAAACAGTAGTAATTAAATGTAAGTCAGAGTCAGAGAGTCAGAGAGAATTTATTGTCATTTGCACCGCATGTAGTACATGTGTTGAAAACGAGATTATGTACACAGGGTCCCAGTTACATCCAACAACAAATGCAAGAGAAAAACAATAATAACATCTAGGATTAACTAAGAGAGACATCAGCTAGTAATACACTAAGCCCTAATGTAGTAGAAAAACATCATTATAAACAGCAGCACGAACATGAGTCATTATGAGCAGATGGTCACAGATGAACGCAGCAACAAGAAACAGATCAGTATCAACATGATGTGACATTTTGCAGTGTTTATTCTTATTATTTATTTATTCATGAGTCTGACAGCCTCAGGGTAGAAGCTGTTCCTCAGTCTAGTGGTTCTACATTTGATGCTCCTCAACCTCCGTCCCGAGGGGAGTGGTGCAAAGAGTGAGTGTGCTGGGTGAGTGAGGTCTTTCATGATGCAGGTGGCTCTTTTTCTGCATCTGGAGGTGTAAATGTCTGTGATGGTGGGGAGACTGACTCCCACAGACTTCTGTGCAGCCTTCACCACTCTCTGTAGAGCTTTCCTCTCTGCAACTGTGCAGCCTCCATGCCACACGTTGATGCTGGAGCACAGGACGCTCTCCACTGCACACCAGTGCAGTAGTAAGCAGTAGTAATAAAAGTAAACAGTATTAATAAATGTAAACAGAGAATGTAAACAGTATTATGACTATAGGCAGTGATGTAATACAAACATTAGTGCAAGTATGAGAAGTAGTGCAAACTGTATGAGCACATGACCGAGAGTTTAGTGAATAACCCGTTTGATGACACAGAGTCCAGTGTTAAAATCTTTGTGTTGTGTGGTAATGTGTGAGAAAGTTTTTTGTGTTAAGGCAGTTCAAATGGGAGGGGAGGCAGAGCAGGCAGAGTGTTTAGCATTCTGACTGCCTGATGAACAGAGCTGTCTCTCAGTCTGCTGGTACGAGCCTGGAGACTCCTCAGTCTCCTCCCTGATGGCAGCAGTCTAAAGCAGCTGTGTAGTGGGTGTGTGGGATCACCTGCCATGCGGTGGGCTTTCCGAGTGAGGCGTTTGCTGTGTAAGTCCTGCAGTGAGGGCAAGGAGGTGCCGACGATCTTCTCAGCTGCTTTCACGATGCGCTGGAGGCTCTTGCGGCAGGATGCAGTGCATGCACCAAACCACACAGTGATGCAGCTGGTCAGGACACTTTCTATGGCACCTCTGTAGAAGGTGCACATGATGGAGGTTGAAGCTCCAGCCCTTTTCAGCTTGCGGAGAAAGTAGAGGCGCTGGTGAGCCTTCTTCGCCAGTGCTGCAGTGTTCCTGCTCCAGGACAGGTCCTTTGAGACGTGCACTCCCAGGAACTTGGTGCTGTCCACTCTCTCCACTGCGGTGCTGTTGATGGTCAGAGGGGCATGTTGTGCATCCCTCTTCCTGAAGTCCACAACAATCTCCTTTGTCTTCTCCACGTTGAGAGTGAGATTGTTGTGTCCGCACCACAAGGCCAGGCGGCTCACCTCGTTCCTGTAGTCCGTCTCATCGTTGTTGCTGATGAGACCCACCACTGTTGTGTCCGCAAACTTGATGAAGTGGTTGGAGCTGTATGATGGTGTGCAGTCGTGTGTTAGCAGGGTGAATAGAAGGGGGCTCAGCACACATCCTTGTGGGGCCCCTGTGTTCAATGTGATGGTGCTAGATGTGTTACTCCCGATCCGTACTGTCTGTGGTCTCCCGGTCAGGAAGTCTAGCAGCCAGTTACACATTGAGGTGTTCAGCCCCAGACTGTCCAGTTTATGGATGAGCTGTTGGGGGATGATGGTGTTGAATGCCGAGCTGAAGTCGATGAACAGCATTCTAACATAAGAGTCCTTCGTGTCCAGATGTGTGAGAGCTGTGTGGAGGGCAGAGGAGATGGCATCGTCGGTTGAGCGATTAGGTCGGTATGCAAATTGGAAGGGATCCAGGGAGGCAGGGAGGACAGATGTGATGCTTTTCATGACTAGCCGTTCAAAGCACTTCATCAGGATGGGGGTGAGTGCTACTGGGCGATAGTCATTGAGGCATGCGGGCGTTGCCTTCTTTGGGACAGGGATGATGGTGGTGGCTTTGAAACAGGTGGGGACAATGGCCTGGCTTAGTGAGATGTTAAAGATGTCCGTGAAGACTGCTGCGAGTTCCCCTGCACAAGAGAGTTGTTTGAGTCTAAAACACATTTTATGATCCTGAAGGATGAGTAGTTCTGGTTTAGGGTCATCTGGCAGGCAGAGATCATACATCCCTCAAACAGCCCCCACAGGAAGTCATCAGTAACGCTGCAAATAGAAAGAGAAGCAGTACGATTTCTTGTTAAGAAGCCAAACTCAGCAAAGGTAGAGTAAAAAAAAATTGGTTTATAAATATGGGAAACAATCCATAAATACGCTGCTTTGGCCTATAGCAGGGCATGTAAATTATATGTTTTTTTTTTTCTTTTATGTGACTTATACTGTAGGGTGAAAAATTCAGTACTGAGTGGTTGCAGCTGGGCTAATTAGGAAATGAGAGACAGGTGAGAAGAACTGAGCTGGAATCAAAGATAAATGAGGTAGACAACAGTGGAAAAGTGATTAAACAGAATATAATGAAACTGTTACAACAAATTGACAATGAGTTTAACACAACATTAAGAACAACTGAAGATGAATCCTTTGTTTTGATTTTAAAAAAATTTAAGAAGAGAAAATAAGTGTTGCAGAATATGTATGTATTTAAAAACATGTTCCGTGATGTATCATTGCTCGCAATCTTCATGGCATGTGATGGAAATAAAACAGCTAACCGATGTTTTAAAAGTTTCACAACTTCAGGACATTACTGGTAGTTTCAAAGTCTGTTCAGCTGTGACTTTTACATGACCACTTACTCAAAAAGCTGCATGATGTGTGTTTAGGTGCTGAGCTGCTCGGTTTTAACACCCGCTTCATCTGAGTGTTTATGTTTGTTCTGGAGACCAACCACCTTCGACGGACATTAATTCAGGCGAGAAAGACACAACCACCATGTGTGAATGTTCTTACTGTAAATATTTCCTTAGCTGTGCATGTCTCAGCTGCCCTCTCTCTCTGCCAGGGCTCGCAGTTTTAAAAGGGGGTGGGCTTGGACAGATTTATTTAAAGGTTCAGCGTGTGCGACTGAAAAGCAGTGGTTGCTAAAGGTTGGTCATAAAGCATAGCAATCCTTTGGTAAAATACTTCACTGGTACTGACTACATCATTCTGATTTTGCACTAATTATTAAATGAGTAAAACACTGATACAAAGTTGATCAGAGGACACATTTTAAATGAATTTAATAACAAAAACATGATGCCATCATGCACTTGTGTTTGGCTTCCTATATGTTTGGGTTTTACAAAGCGCTTTACAAGAAGTTTTGCATTTATGCATATATTTGCATTTATTATCATATACTAAAACAGCTAAAGCTATTACTGTTTGTATCCATGCCCCTGTGTGTAGCTGTTTGTCTGTATTGTTTGCAAAATATCTCATAAATCAGTGCACAGATTTGACTGAAACTCTGAATGTAATCATTGGATGAACATCTACAAACGGTTAACTTCTGGACTTCATTTCAATGCCATCTAACCAGTGGTGGAGAAAGTACTCAAACACTGTAAATGTACAAATAAAAAGACAAAAATGTACTCTAGTAAAAGTAGAAGTACCATATTAATGTTTTTACTTAAGTAAAAGTAAAGAAGAACTTGCTTTAAAAAAATACTTAAAGTATTAAAGTAAAAGTACTTGCTGAATGTATTACCTAATGCAATGATCTACAATATCAAGTGTGCCTACTATATGTATATGTTCTTTAATACATTAATAGTGCTGAGTCAGTTTAATGAACAATGCTGCAGATAATGCATGTTTTTATTGTGTTTACTCTGTGACACAGTTCACACTTGGACTTGTGATTATGTGTGTCAGTATTTCAGAGTTGACCTACAGAGTTAAATGACATTATTCAAAAGAAGAAAGTTTGAAAGTTTTAATTATCACAAAGCAAAACCAATGTGTCATTTTATCTGCAGTAAAAACATTTAAGTAAAAGTTGTCTGCCTGAAAAAAGGAGCAATAGACCTAACAAAGGAACATCTGATCATTTCAACTCCAGTTTGTCTTCAAGTCTAGTTAAAATACTGTCTAGTCAATTTGTAATGGGTCAATTAGTGAACAATATTTTAACTTCCTGACACATTTTCAAAACTTGGACCCGAGAGTCGAGACATTTGGAGACATCTCTTGTCTCCTAACATCCCATGAACTGACACATTTTAATATTGCAGCAAGAATTTCTTGTTCAAGTTCAGAAGAAGTTGGTTTTCAAAGTTTTTTGAGTCAGTCTGGATCTTTTGGGAGAGAGAATCTGTTCTGCTGTACTGAACAGTCTTTCAATAGTCTTTCAATAATTTCAATAGTCTTTCAATAATATTTCAATAGTCTTTCAATAACATTTCAATAGTCTTTCAATAATATTTCAATAAAGCCATGGGTGTTGTGTATCTTCTGGCTGAATCTTTGTGGTGGAATCCATTTTGGGTGTGTTAGTGGTGCTGTGGGTGCTCCCAGCTCAGTGACATATACACTAGAATATACATCATTGGTCCAGCTCTTCTTGAAGGCAGGTCTAATGTTACCTGCCCACTTTGCAGTGATTCAATGGACCAACTCCATTCTCGACATCAGTTACTTTCAAACTAACGACAAATCAAACAAACACAACTTGAATGTAACTTGTAACTCAACACATTTTAGAAATGTAGTGTAGTAGAAAGTACAGATACTTCATGTAAAATGTAGTGGAGTAAAAGTAAAAGTACCGGTACCCACATTTAATTCTACTTAAGTAAAGTACAGATACATGAAAAATGTACTTAAGTACAGTAACAAAGTATTTGTACTTAGTTACATCCCACCACTGCATCTAACCAAACATGAAAGGCCATTGCAGAATAATGAACAGAATGTTGGAGTGTATGTTGAGGTCAACTTTTAACATTTTTCTGCAAAGCATCAGTCTTTTGTGAGATATTTGCTGATGTATTTATTGTAGAGAAACGTTCACCTAAATACAGCAAACCCCCTACTTACGTACGAGTTTGGGACATAAGAACTGTTCGCAGCTCGATTCTGCCGTAGCTAGGGGGTGAAAATAGCGTCGTTCGTAGGTCCTTATTCCGTTCGTAGCTCGCGGAAATACCGCTAACGGAGCGCCGCGCACACATTTAAGCATGTACAGTAGTGTACTGTAATGTTAAACATTGCTATTCACATTTACAGAATAAATAAAAATATAATTTCTTACTTTGAGATGGTCAAAGCCGACATCTTAGGTTGCCATGCTGCGTTGTTGTTGTCGGGCCGAGCAGCGCGGCGGCCGGCGAGCGAACCACGGCAGCTGCTCGAGGCCTGTTAGCTTCTGCTAGCCAGGCCATGAGCTGGTGTTGGAGCGGCGGTGCGGCGATCAGCGATCAATCTGCAGCTGCTGCTCCAGCCTGAGACGTCCACAGAGCTCACAGAGACGTTTCCAGCTAGTAATTAATACATATGAAGCCATCCTGGTCACCAGTCTTCAAAGGCCGGCTCCCTGCAGCCGAAACTGACCTAAGATGGCGTCCGGTGTTCTGCTGTAACTAGTGACCCTGTAAACTGGAGACTTTCAAAGCAGCCGTGACTGACCTAAGATGGCCTCCGGTGTTCTGCCTTAACTTGTGACCGTGAAAACTGGAGACCTTCTTCCTGTTATGACCGGAAGTTGCACAGTTATTGCGCAATCATGACAAAAATGATCAGAAATGATCCTTTTTATCATAATTATTATTTATAAAGCCTTTAAAACAACCAAAGCTGCTACAAAGTGCTGTACACATGAAATTAAGAAAATTTAAACAAACAAAAAAAAAATTTAATATAGTAATGTCATATTTTTATTAAATATGATACGTTCGTAGGTCCCGTTGTTCGTAGGTCGATGGAGTCGTAGGTAGGGGGTCACCTGTATTTGTAATACAGAATAATACAGTCTCATCAGAGATATACAGTCACATCAAAATATCTAATATAATTTGTTAAATTAGAATCTGGGCGAATCTCATCCACCCCCGGAGCCCTGCCACCGCGGAGCTTTTTAACCACCTCGGTGACCTCTGCACCAGAGATTGGAGAGCCCGACCCAAAGTCCCCAGGCTCCGCTTCCTCAGTGGAAGACGTGCCAGTAGGATTGAGGAGGTCTTCGAAGTATTCCGCCCACCGACTCACAACATCCCGAGTTGAGGTCAACAGCACGCCATCCCCACCATAAATGGTGTTGGTCGCGTACCGCTTTCCCCCCCTGAGACGCCGGATGGTGGACCAGAATCGCCTCGAAGCCGTACGGAAGTCATTCTCCATGGCCTCTCCGAACTCCACCCACGCCTGAGTTTTTGTCTCAGCAACCATCCGAGCCGCAGGCCGCTTGGACTGACGGTACCTATCTGCTGCTTCCGGGGTCCCACAGGCCAAAAAGGCCCAATAGGACTCCTTCTTCAGCTTGACAGATATATATACACAGTATACATACATATATATTTATATTCATTTATATACCCATCTGCATATATCTACATATACATCCCTACATCCATTTGTGTGTGGTTGTGAGCATGCATAAGTGAATAAGGTTCCTCCAATAGAACATTTAGTAGCGATTGTGAAGCATCAGAGATCCGTCCCCCCAAAGCCCGAGACAGACGAAAGGGCGATCAAAGCCCAAGACCCCAGGAAGGACCCCAAGCCTAGAGTCCCCAGGACCACCCGAACAGGATGAGCCACTCGTCCACTCCCCAGATCCGACCAAGGGGAAGAACCGGACGAACCCCACCAGGGACCACACACAATGACCCCCCGGGGTCAACAGCGACAAATACACAGGCCCCCGCCGGAGCCCACTGCACCGATGTAGCCCCAGGGCCGGACACCGATGCTCGGGCACCGGAGACGTCCATCCCTCAGGTCCAGACCCGACAGGACCAGAGGACCCGAGCCCCAACAGGCAGCCACTAGGCCGAGCCGACAAACGCCCAAGCGCCCAGCCCCAGATAGTGAGGGTCCCAAGCACGCCCGCAGGCAGAGGAACACCCACCAGGGGGCCACGTGGCAAGGAGCGCGACACTAGGTAGCCTCAGAAGTATCAGAGAGGGGGCAGTCCAAGTCCCAGCCTGACACTTAAACATTCATACACAGACACACTCATTCAGACCCACCCTCATCCTCACCCTCAGTCATAGAAAGACAAACAATAACGACACGCTCCATTCATAATCCCGATGCACACTCTATACCCCCCAGGTCCAAGACATGTACCTGCTCCCTACATGGGGCAGCCCACATCCAAACCCAGGAGGTAGGCCCATTCATTCTGGGGTGGAGAGTAGCAGACATCCAAGATCCGGCCCACCCCGCGCCCCGCCGACAGGACAGGACAGGACACCGAGCCCAAGCAGCCCCAGGGGGAGCGCACTGCCAGTCCCGCCCACGGCAAACCCGCAGGCCCCGAACCCCCCCACACCCTAGCACAACCCCTGACGGCCCACCCCCAGAATGTCCGCCAGGCAACCAGGGGGGTAAGAGAAAAATAAATAAATAATATATATATATAAATAAATACATAAATAAATAAAATTGAAATTAACAAATCAAGACCCCGACACACACACCCCCGTCCCCAAATGTACTGTTGGTGAGTGTTGTTCTAAAGTGTACTTAAAAAGGAAAGAGAAGGAGCAAAGGCTGGCATTATACCAGTTTCCCCTCCACTCCAACTCTAACCCAAGCCCTAATTGTCTAAATGCATAATGTTGAGTGAGCATAGGCATGGGGGTGAGATTGGTGTCATCCCGCCACCCATAGCCATAGTGCTCAATCCATTCCCTATATGTGACTTTTATGAAGATGTTTATGAATGAATGTCTAAAGTGTATATAAAATTGAGTCCCAGGTGCTCTGAACAACAGAGATGTAAAACCATCGCAGCACACCCGAGACTCAAATTCCCTACATGTATTAATTTAAGATGAAGAGGGCGGAGGTGCGTGTTGAGGGATGGGGAGAAAAATATCTGCAGGAACAGTGCTCCCACAGCGAGTCAGCTCCCCCGCTGACCCTGCGTACCCCCCCAGCTCGCCAAGGTCCACCCAAGGAGCGAGGAAAAAGAAACACCTCTCCGACCGCCAGGCCATTGAGCCAAGACCAGAGAGGGACACGGCCCCGAGGGCCGCCAACAGCAGAACCAACAGCCCACACCCACCAGGGCCGCCACAACCCCTGCGAACCGTAGTCAGCCCGCCGTCCAAGAAGACACAAAATCCCACATGGACGACACGGCCAAGAGCGCCCGCCCAACTGCCGACAGAGCCAGGAAGCACCAAGAACAGGCCCCAACCGGGGCCCGCACACCGGCCAAGCATAGTCCAAGACCATCATCCAGGACATCCACTTAATCCCCACCCCAGAAGAAATACTACACCCACCCTTCATATTAACAACTTTCAGAACACATAACACATTAGACACCCAGGCTGGGTTTGCCCGCCCCCTCCCATTGGCCACCAGTCACGCCCCCAGACACCCACCCCCCAGCATATGAACCCCCAACCCACCAGCGAGCCGAGAGCCCCCGGCCAGAGCCGGGCACCAGAGCGCCAGCCAGCCCATAGCCCGGCGACCCGCCCGCCAGAGCCCAAGATCCCCGACCCACACCAGGCCCAAGCCCGGGGACGACAAATTTAATAAAATTAAATCATATCCCACTATTAAATAAAATTGAAGACAATCTTACTAGATGGAGATCTCTACCAATATCACTTATGGGAAGAGTTGCCTCAGTAAAAATGATGGTGCTGCAGAGAATAAATTATTTATTCTCAATGATTCCAAATAAACCTTCAACTGAATGGTTTAAGTCCCTGGACTCTCCTATATCTAAATTCCTTTGGAAAAACAAAACTCCACGTACTAGTTTAAAAACATTACAGAAATCTAAAGATACCGGAGGATTAGAACTTCCAAACTTTTATTACTACTATTTAGCCAACAGGTTACAATATATATCAAATTGGTTAAAACCGAATGCATTAGATGAAACTTGGATAGATATAGAACAAACTTTATGTAATAATATTAGGATTTCGGATCTACCATTTATTAGTATCAATATAAAAAAACATGTCTGCTTTAAAAGTATCAGTATTAGCTCATCTCTGACAGCATGGTGGGAATATCTGAAAATGACAAAGTCTTCACTACTCCCATGCAGACATACGCCTCTCTGGAACAATCCTGACATTCAACAAGAAAATAATATGTTAAATTTCCCAGGTTGGAGAATGAAAGGAATTGAATGTCTGGAAGACATATTTGAGGGTATAGACTTTATTCCATTCAATAAATTAATAATACAATATGACATTGATAATAAATATTTCCTACAATACCAACAAATTAAGTCTATTGTAAAAAAGAAATTTAAGCTTAATAAAACATTGTTGGAAACACCAACATGTGTGTTAGAGTTCATTAATCTTCAACCCCCCAAATTATTATCTAAAATATACAAAAAACTGTCTAGAATCGATGACTCAATAACACTACCTGTTGAAAAATGGGAGTCAGATTTATCAATCAACTTTGAACAAAAAATTTGGTCTCAAGTATGTCTAAATACTTTTAAATTGACTAGAATCTCCAATTTACAACTAATACAATATAAGGTTCTCTATAGAGTACATTATACAGGTCAGAGAATGTTTAAGATGGGTTTTACACCATCTAACAACTGCTCACAGTGCAAAGGCAATATACCTGATGATTATATTCACGCACTCTGGTTCTGTCCACCCGTTCAGAGGTTCTGGGTACAGGTATGTGAAGACTTGTCTAAATGTTTGAAACTTAATATCCCACTCTCTCCATCTGTTTGCTTATTGGGTATCTTTGAAGATGTTATACTATAAAAAAATACATCCTGTATGCTCTTCACTGCCTTATGTATCGCAAAGAAAACCATACTCGTAAATTGGAAAAATAAAAATAATCTTAGCATTAATCAGTATAAAAATCTTCTGGGGGCGTGTCGTCCCCAGGCTTGGACCTGTGGGGGTCTTGAGCTCTGGCGGGCGGGTCGCCGGGCTATGGGCTGGCTGGCGCTCTGGTGCCCGGCTCTGGCCGGGGGCCCTCGGCTCGCTGGTGGGTTGGGGGTTCATGTGCTGGGGGGTTGGGTGTCTGGGGGCGTGACTGGTGGCCAATGGGAGGGGGCGGGTAAACCCAGCCTGGGTGTCTAATGTGTTATGTGTTCTGAAAGTTGTTAATATGAAGGGTGGGTGTAGTATTTCTTCTGGGGTGGGGACTAAGTCGATGTCCTTGATGATGGTCTTGGACTATGCTTGGCCGGTGTGCGGGCCCTGGTTGGGGCCTGTTCTCGGTGCTTCCTGGCTCTGTCGGCGGTTGGGCGGGCGCTCTTAGCCGTGTCGTTGTTCTATGAAATTTCAGATCAACCCCAAATAATTAATGTTTTAACATCTTTGTCAGTCCGTGAAAGGTGGGTACACTTACTGGTTTGGAAGAAAACAAACAGACTTAATTAAAAATAATGGATATTTATTAAAGAAGTCTTGTGACAGAAAAAAGTAAAAACATACATGTTCAGATACACAAACTGTTATCTGCTAGAGAAATGTGTCAGTAACTCCGCCACAGAACTTAAACAGCACACACACAACAAGGCATTGACGTAAAATCATTATCCCTCACCTCTTGACACAACTGGGAGAGCCTCACAGTTTCTGGTAGGGATACATGTCAACGCAGCCGAGCATCTGATCAGGACCACGGCAGACTCTCAAATTGTTTATCCGAGCGCTTCTCAATTTATACCTTTGTGAGCATTCACTCCCAGTTAAATCTGTTTTCAATCAAACTTTGTTTTTCAAGATAGTACCAGGCACTGTCAAAAAGCTTTCTGTTTCATCTATCAGCCACGAGGTCAGTTTGCCCTTAATTGCTGAGCTGTGCTCATCAACATTTTACACATCTTACAAACTTGGCTATGAGATGCATGGAAACATATTATTTGCCTAACTCCCTTTCAGAAGAACTGCCAAGGTTGAAGTACATTTATCTATTTATTAAAAATATACAGTATATACAGTATTTTTATTTTTTATTGTTTTTTATTTATAAATAGATAAATGTAAAGTACTGTACAGTCACCAAGCACTTAGCCTATCCTAACACAGTTTTTAAAGATGAAGGAGTCAGTTGAATTGTCTCCCTCCTCCCTGCAGGCTCCATAGGGAGCTTGCTCCCTTTATGTGAAAGGCAGACAATTCAACTTATTCCTTCATCTTTAAAAACTGTGTTAGGATAGTCTAAGTGCTTGGTGACTGTCCAGTACTGTACATGTATTCATTTATTAAAAAAAAAAAGTAAATTATTATTATTATTTATTTTTTATTTTTTTAAATGAGATGCATGCTCTTAAGTCCGGGACCTCGTAAGTCAGAGCGCTCGTAAGTCGGGGACTACCTGTATATATACTGTGTATATATATACTATATATATATACTATATATATATAATATATATATATATATATATATATATATATATATATATATATATATATTTTTTTTTTTTCTTCTTTCGGCTTTATTCCCTGCGTTAGGGGTCGCCACAGCGAACTGGTCGCACGAAGATTTGGCAGTTGTTTTTACGCCGGATGCCCTTCCTGACACAACCACAGACCACCGAGCAACCACAGCCCTCTGTGTGGAGCAGAGAGCTGATATCTAGGGTTCCCGGGGGAGCAGATGGTGGGGGTTAAGGGCCTTGCTCAAGGGCCCAGAGTGGGGCAGATGAGGGTGGATACAAGTGTGACCGCTTCACTTATCCCACCCACATCTTTGATGTTGTCGGTACCGGGGCTTGAACCGGCGACCTTCCGATCACAAGCTCACCTTCTTAACCTTTGCGCCACCACTCATATATATATATATATATATATATATATATATATATATATATATGTATATATTATATATATATAAATGTATATATATATAAATGTATANATATATATATATATATATATATATATATATATATATATATATACAGTATATAAATACTGTATGTATATATATATAATGTATATATACTGTGTATATATATACTGTATATACAGTATATATATAGATAGATAGATAGATAGTGACAGAGAGAAATATGTTTATAAAAAAAGCTACATACCCCAGTTTTAATAAACTAAATCAATAAAAAAAACAAAGATTTTGTTGCTGTGTTCTTTCAAATAGAAACTGATTTCACCGCATGTTCATGAAAAATCATCAATTTAATGTTTGCATGAAAACATGGTGACTATGAGAACTGTTTGTTTTCATCAACTCCCCCTGTGAGCATCGAATCTCATTATGTAACAAAACCAGAATATGAACAAGTCCAGCTGGTGGAGTGCATCAACCCAGGTTTGACTCTTCTCAAGAGCTGAGTGTCCCCAGCACGCAGCTGTTTTCCTCTTCTTCGGACCGTAGGTCTCTCTGGGTGTAAATTCCTCGTCTGAAGACCATCGACAATGTTTCAAAACTCTAGATGCGTAACACAGATAAAATGTCACACACTGCAGCAAAGTATTATAACATAACTTATTGAAAGGGTTATACATAATTTACGATACTTTATTACAAATACACAAAGATTTGAGAAGGAAACAGTCCATCCTCCGGTGACTGCGCAGACACCATTACTGTGTTTACATGCATGCGCGTTCACGAGAGGCCAAGCTGTGGAGGAGGAGCTAAGGAGGCGGAGTTGCAGGTCAGCCAGAGTGCAAGGGGGAGGAGGGAGAAATGTCTCTGTTCAAAATTTTCCTAAGTTTCAGGGCTTTCCACAAACCGCAGACCGTGCCTTTAACATTACAGTACACTACTGTACATGCTTAAATGTGTGTGTGGCGCTCCGTTAGCGGTATTTCCGCGAGCTACGAACGGAATAAGGACCTACGAACGGGACGCTATTTTCACCCCCTAGCTACGGCAGAATCGAGCTGCGAACAGTTCTTATGTCCCAAACTCGTACGTAAGTAGGGGGTTAGCTGTAAGTATATTTATGTTTGAATTGATAGTTTGAATTGATTGTTTTATAAGGAGCAGATATGATAAGAAATGTTTTCTTCTTCTGCTTCCTTTCATTTTATGTTTTGTTTAATTTTTCTTTTTTTTAAATTGTCATTGTTTTTAATATGAAATGAATAAAAATTATACTACTACTACTACTACTACTACTTTCAGCTACTACCACAAACTCCATATTTGTAACATTTACTGAAATAGTAATTTTTGTGAAGGCTATGGTCATTTAGCTGTGACAGCCATCTTGAATTGGGTTTACTTCAAATGTTTAGTAGTTATCGATCTCATGATTACTTTCTGAAAGTTTCATAATAAATGTTTTGAATGATTCACGAGATATTTTGCTAATCAGACAGCAACACACAGCAAAACAGAGAGAGCGAAAACAAAATATAATTGCTGTTATTTGCCGTCGGTGGATGATGAATATGGATGAAAGCTTGACATTGTGACAGAAATGCAGCGAAACTAATCCAGTTTAACTTCACTGCTACTTCAGCATCATTCCATACATTTATTTCACCAATTATCACCTGCTTCATTTTGATTCCTGCAGACAAGCAGCGAACCGCACACCAAGAGGGGAGCGTCTTAAATTTCCATCATTCTAAATAATGGATTCATTTCAGTGAATGAGCGCACCCAACGATGAACCTCACTCCCACCCCTCCTCCTCTGATGCCAGACAGCCAGGGAGCCAATCAGGGGCCTGCATCCTGTCTGACCCTCCTCCTCCTCCTACTCCTCATGATGCTCTTATAGTCTGGAAGCATCGGCATCACAACACACACATCATGAGAGCAGCTCACGAGACGAATCCTCGCCGGAAACATTCCTCCACTGATGGACACAGACAATAAAAGGTGAGATCTTTCTCTTTGGAGTTTTAGTCGTTTTTACTTTTTTTTCTGTAAATGTCAGTAAACCAGTTGAAATGGTAACCATGTGTTGTTCTATTCCTTCTCCCCATCTACTGCTCTATTTTCAGCTCCTTTCACTCCGTCTCCCCAGCTGCAGGCACATGCTCACAGCAAGTCCTGACAGCGGCGTCACAGAAACCCCCCTTGTTACGTCACAGCAGCTTTTCTTAGACACACACTGAAAGACCTAACCACACACAACCTCTTCCGCTCTGTTGGCCAAGGACAGGAGCTCCAGGATGGGCTGCTCCTCAGGTCGTCAGCCCCCAGCTTCTGTCCTCCACCCGGACCTGGACTTTGGCAACACCTTACCTCAGGACTGTGACAACCAGAACCAGAGTCTGAATGGCTGTGGAGACCCCGGGGACGAGGAGGACAGCCTTGGAACAGGACAGCCCAAACTCCCAGAGTCCCTTCACACACTTGAGAGGCTTGCCCAGGCTACGGGTGGTACAGAGAAGTCCTGGTACCGCTGTGTGTTCCCGTTTGGCGTGATCTCTCTTGTGATTGGGATGGCAGGCACTGGGGTTACGTTCACTTTCAATACTCTCCCGCAGACCAAAGTGGTGTCGATGGTGCTGCTGTGTGTCGGTGTGGTGATGCTGCTGGTGGCAGCGGTTTGTTGGAGAGCACACAGACTGAGAAAAAGGAAGAAGAAAGAAGGCGGGTTCTTTGCTGATCCCGGTACTTTGTGATGGAGGGGTAACTTTATACTTTTTTTAGGACGAACTGAACTTAACTGCTTGGTTTGAAAAGGGCAAAAGAGTGAAACGGCTTTAGATCTTTTTTTAATTATTTTTATGTTTTGCACTGACGAAGACGTTGATAATACTGTTATTATCATTATGGCAAGATAAGTGGTCATGAACATACGGTCAGTGGTGTAGTCTACATTTTTGTAGTGGGTGTACCACGGTAAATTTAGTTTTACATTGGACACCACTGAAGCCACAGAGCGCGAATGTCCAACCTAAAACTAAGGTTACTGCAATCAGTCCATATCCTGGGCTTAGAAACCAAAGTACACTGGTTAGTACTATTTAATCATCAATTTATTTTGATTTTTAAGCATATTGAACATTTCCAAATGTATCTGATGCTTATATTTGAATAAATGAACAACAAACTTTCTACAACAGTTGGCTTTGTATTAAAAACATGTTTTGTAATTTATCAAACAGTATCAAAGCAAAGCGCTGCTTACAGATTGTTACGGAAGTGTTTAACTGTCGTTTAATGTATCACTGATGCATGCCTAATAATATGTCGTGTCATTGGGCGCTTTAAGGTGGATCTACTGAAATTCTTAAACTTTTCTAGTGGGTATACTCCATATGCCCACGTATCATGTAGACTACACCACTGCATATGATCAAAAATAAAATAACACTTTTGCAAATTAAAGTGCTCGAAATACATATCATCTGCTGCTTTTCATACCAGAGTTTCAAACTAAAATGACCTAATGCTGAGAAATGACAAAGTTGTAGCACTTTTTGGTCAAATCTTCAAAATAATGTAATGTGTAATGTTGTGTTAATCACATACTTTGAGATGTAGCCCTGAGAACAACTCAACTGCTCAGCTCAGTGCTCATGAAAACCACTGAGTTCTGAGTTAAAACCAGGTTTTGTTGGCTAATGTCATTTTGCTGTAGTGGCCAGTCTAAAGTGGTTAATTCTAAAGTAAATATTTGTAGATGTACAGCCATTAAATGTGTTTGTACAATGTACAAAGTTGCCACATTATTAATTATAGTCATTTTGATATTTCACAAGATTAGGCTGCCATATTGACGTGAGTTGAATCAGTTGTAGGTAAATCAAATGAAAAGTGATGTCAAGTGATCCAATAATTCATGTGATGTATTATCAACAGACACATAGTTCACTTCAGTGATTAGTGGCAAAGTTTGAACATTTTGTGCAGTCTGTTAACCAAGTTATGTGTTTTTGAATGTAAATTGGTTGTGACAGCCATCTTGAATTAGGTTGACTTTAAAAGTTAAACAGATAAATACGTTCATCCTGTTACTTTCTGAGAGGCTCTTTAAAATTGATTGTTAGACACAAGCAAAAACAATACTGATAGTGGGAAATAATAATGCACTGTCATTCTGTGCAGAACCATGTGATAATGAAGTGCATTGTACTCTAAAATAATACCTGTTCTCGGTTCAATCCTGTTCCCTGAGGAACACCATCCTGCATATTTTAGTTGTTCCTCTACTCCAACACCTGATTCAGTGGTTTAATTACTTCCTTAAGTTCGGCAGAAGCCTGTTAATCACCCTTTCATTCAAATCAGTTGTGATGGAGCAGAGGAAGAACTAAAACATGCAGGATGGTGTTCCTCAGGGACCATGGTTGGGGACCATTGACTTTGAGATCCAGCTAAGAGCAAAGCCAAGAACATTCGATGTACCATTCTTTATTCTTTATTTCCTCCTTTCAGCTACATAACTAAAGAGAAACACTTGAATTAAAATAAATATATTTGTCCAGCCAGAAAGCAAACGTTTGAAAAGCCTCAGCACTGTGCTTGTACTCGTGTACAGCAGGTTAACTTTGTGACTGATTTGCTGAGGAGCAGCCATTTTTGGAGGGAAGTAAAGGAAAAAGGAACTCATTAGGGCCTCTTCACTTCGCAGTGAAGTGAAACATGAAGTTCCCCTCATTACAAAAAGAAAGATGCTGTTGGCACAAAAGAGTTTAAGTCTCCAACTGCTTGAGTGCAGCAGCTCATTAGTGAGAATCGCGAGCCAGAGGTCACAGTTATCTGAGCAGGCATTGTGGAGCTAACATGCAGCCATACTCAACGAGTAGACCCATGATGAAGAAGTGAAAAGGGTTCAATTGAAATGGCTTTTTTTTCTTCTTCCTACAATTGAATATTAACTCACTGGGCCCAAATCAAATAGTTGTTTGTACTTTATTAGTTGTGACATCAGTCATGGAGTAGAAATAATTGTTTTATAAGCCTGACAAATAATAAACAGGCCGTAGCCATTAACGTAGCCTGGGCAAAGACTTCTGCTCTATGTCACAGCTAATACCGTACTGACTATAAGTAAATGTTTGACAGAGTACCACTTTAAAATGAAATACTGGACTATAACTTTTAATACTTGTTTGTTGAACCCTTTTAGAAACAGCAACTGTAATAGCTTCTCCAGATTTTTGATGGTTTTGTAAACTTTATGGTTAAAAGTGATATGTTTCACTGAACACAGACCAAAAAAGTATGTTCTTGGTCTGATTTTTCCAGCGCTTGTGTTATGCTGAAGTAAACACATGCAGCACTACATGCTGTCTGGGTGGAGGGGAGTATTGTTTTGTACTTACATACCTGATTTGAATCAATGGGTTGTTAGCAGGCTTCTGTAAAAAAAAAAAAAAAATGTTGGAGGAGAGACACAAGTAAAACAACCAAGCAGGCTAGTGGCCCTCGAGGACCAGGACACCGCGGTTTAGTGTATCGCTGCTGTCTGAACGTGTGTGTTACTAAGCAAATATGTGCGCTGAGCATAAATAGTCTGTCATAGGCCGATTTTTTTTAAGGCTGCTGCACATGTCCGTTTCCAGAGCAGCATCTAGTCTGTGCAGAAGTTTACTAAACCACCTGTGGACTGATGCATTGAGCAGCCTCATCAAAATGACGACATGCTCCGTCCATGTTTTGCACACAGTCACATAGTAACACAATTTCCAGTAGAGAAAAAAGTGCCTAACTAAATGAACAGCGTTGTGCTAAAGTGTAGAGGTTTAAAATGATTTAATGTAGCCTGATAATTTGTTTTAAAGAGACTTATTTAAGCCTAAAAAGAAAACATAACCAGGCCCTCGTTTGGCTAGCCATTAGCCTAGCCTTTCCATGATGTCACAGCTTATAAGATACTAGCTATTGACAGGCCACAATTAAAAAAAGAAATGAACACTAAATCTAAATCATTTTATTGTGGTCCAAAGCTTAAATTTAGTAATTAACTGAGTACATTCCTATTTTTTTATATGTTGCAAAGTAATGTATACTACACCAGAAAGTCTCGTTTAATAGAAATTAATTCTAGCTCAAGTGCTAATTGTTGCTTTTAGATGACTTCCCCCCCCCCCCCATATACAAACTATTTTATATTACAAAAAATGTATAACTTATACAGTAATTGTTATTGTTTAAAGGTATATGACGTATTTGTGAAACAAAAGTAAAATCCAACAAACATGTAGCATGCTAGCTAACCAGATTCTGGTCATTATTAGTTGTTTTTGGAGGTTTTGGTGAACCCAGCAGTATCGTGTCAGCTCTGGTGATGCCATTGATTGATGTTTTTGGACATTTATCCTTTAGGACTTTGAGGTTCTAAGACATTTTGCATGAAGTCACAAAAATTGTGTCCCTCGTTGTGGAGCAAACCGGGGGAAATTGGAAACATACAGTAGGCCTACGTCCATCTGTCCTTCCATCTGTGCATGTTGTGAGCATGACAGCATGAAAAATGAGGGTGGTACCAACTTCCATTTTGGTGTGTTGCTGCATATAGGCATAAGAAAGCTTATTTCTGAATATTAGGTTACCACGTAAAATTGTTAGTTGATCACCCATAATATTGAAAGGAAACTATACTTTATATACGTTATACTTTACTTAGTTTTGAAATATAGTTACCACAATTGATTGGGGTGGCCAAATATTAATCTATGGTGGTCAAGGCCACCACTGGCCACCCCATAGTTCCACCATTGTTCCTGGTGGTGGATAAAATTTCTCCCTCCACTCACCAGGTGTCACTCTACGCTGCCTTGAACAAAAATAAAAAACCTCTGTTCTTCTACACAGTGTAACTCTTACACACTTGCATATCATGCACTAAAACTTAAATGAAGTGACTTAAAAACACTCATTCTGGGTGGAGTTTGCACGATCTCTCCGTGCATGCGTGGGTTTTCTCCAGGAACTCCAGTTTCCTCCCACAGACCAAAAACATGCATGTTAGACTGATTGGTGACTCTAAATTGTCCCTAGTTGAGAGAGAGAGAGAGAGAGAGAG
>JBBPBX010025776.1:20913-38618 GCA_038048925.1 Garcialebias charrua
GAGAGAGAGAGAGAGAGAGAGAGAGAGAGAGAGAGAGAGAGAGTGAATGGTTGTTTGTCTCGTTTGTCTCTATGTGTCCCTGTGATGGACTGGAGACCTGGATATGGGCACCAGTGACCCCTGTGACCCAAACAGGAAAAAGCGAGTAAAAATAATGGATGGATGGATGGATGGATGGATAAAAACACATCTCCAAAACAACAAACATTCACGATTCATCATCCCTCAGCGACGGGGGACCACCTGTCCAAGTAGAGAAGCAACGATCAAAATGTATTTGTGTAAACGTGTGTATGTGTGTGTGGGTGTGTGTGTGTGTGGGTGTGGGGTTTAATCTTTTCCCTAAGTTTTTTTCTCACCTAATGCCTATAAAATTGATTTTTAATTTTCTGTTTTAGTTTGAGTTTTCCATGTTTTGCCTACAACACCAGTGTTAATCTAACAGAAACCTGCTGGCTGTGTGTACGTTTCAGTACATTAATACACATTTTCTTTTAACAAATTACATATAATTATACAGTAGGCATTGTTTCTAAGTGCTGTGAAATTCTGAAAGTACATATATACAGTAGTGTGTTTTAATAATATCCATGTACAGAGTGTAAAAATTATGTATTTTTTTATTTTATTTTGAGTCAACAGAGCCTTAATTGTAAAAGAGTAGATAATTTATTTTTGGATCTGCCTGGTTGTAATCATTACAGAACTATTTTATGGATGTAAAGCAAATGTTTCATTCCAAAATGAAACACTACCAATTCAAAAAACTTCATAAGCCAAACTTTTTAAATTGATTTCAAGTTCATAATGAGGTCACACACGATAATAAATAAATTATTCTATTGATGTTTTGGTCCAAACTTGATAAAAGGCTCATCAGAACTTGAAGCAATAGGTGATGATGACTCTCAGTTAATACTGCACCAATATAGTTCAGCTGGTTGAGTTATACTCCAGTTTCTGTTGGCTAAGGTTGATAACTTGTAGCAGTCATAATCAGTTGGATTGTCAATTTGTGGTTTCACTTCAAACTGTCCAGGCTGTAATGGTGTGTTTTTGTGCTGGTGAAGATTCTCAGTCGTCCAGGACATGATATTGTATTTAGTGTATTTTTGCTAACTCAAACAAAGATGACAAATGTTATTACCAAAGTTTAAAAGAAACATTTCATGTAGCAATCAGTGGGAGCTGAGTGAGCATCATTCATTCATTCATTCAACCTTTATTTATACAGGCTAGCCTCGTTGAGCCACGGGGACTCATTTACAAGAGGGACCTGTCTCACTCACACCCAGGGTCAATTTAGAGTTATCAATCAGCCTAACATGCATGTTTTTGGACCACAGCAGAGTTGAGCTCAGTGCCAGTGCATGACCATCAACTACTATTACACCAAACGTCATGTAAATACGTGCACGAGTTATAGACATGTTGTTTTTTTCCACGTCATTTAGCTGAGATGTCCTCTAAGTAGAACGACTTCCAACAGTTAATCAGCTGTAGATGTACATCCATTGAATACTTTACAAGTACTGGCTCATAGAATATTTTGCTAGCAGACAAGCAAATTCACACACATGCACAGGCAAAACCGTTATCACCTGCCACCAAAGACAAAAGGGTGATAATGAATGATTCATTTTCAGAACAACTTTTTAACATTGAGGTTTTGGAATGAAACAGTTGCTTCAGTGGTTGTGGTGGATATGCTTTGACTGTCTCAGCATGGTGAAGTGTGTCTCGAGTGCCTTTCTCCTGCTATCTCAATATGTTTTATATGAAGTGCAGTTACTGTAAGCTGTGAAGGCCTGTTGATGCCAGAATAGATCAGCCCCCAAAAGAGGCAAACCCCCACAAACCCCAGCAGTTTCTATATGTCAGGTTCAGTCTGTATGAAGTGATTTTACTTCACAGTCAAACACGGTTTATTTCTTTGAGTTGCCAGAAAATGTTTGTGAAAAAGTTCTTTTTTTTCTTGCCTCTAAAACATCTGTAAAGTTTGTACGTTTTGTTGACTGTTCTTAAACTACTGAATTAAAGCAAAGGCCAGCTTTTGGAAACACGCTCTGTGGTCATTTCTTATTTTCAACCATTCTATAAAAATGAAGAAGTCTGTGAAGATAAATTAGTCTCAAAAGTAGTTACACAAGTGTGCAAGATTTGTAAGCCCACAATAAGATCCACTTTTGTGCAAAAACAAATAAAAGTGATTTTATTGACTATCATTTTGGATTCAAGACTGAGGGTCAAGTACTCAAACTTTGTTTAATTTTTTTTTTCTTCCAAAATACATTTATTTGAGTTTTAACAAAATAAACACAACATTCACACATTAAACAGACTAAATAAATTACCCCCACCCAAATAATAAAAAAATACAATCAAAATACAATCAAAAACAAGGTGTCTCACATTTCTTTTTTACATTGTTCATTTCTTTTTTATATTGAGTTCAACTATCAATGTCTTCTCATATTATTGTCTTTGGAAACTGCAATCGGCATGTTCTTCAATTGCTTGCATTTTCATTTAAAATGTCCAAACCTTTAACATACATAATGAAGGGGTTCCAGACACACTCAAACAATTCTTATATACGTTATCCTTTCTAAAGGAAGAGCTGATAACATTTGCTGTAACCATTGGTTTGCAGTAGGTCTATAAACATTTTTCCAACATAACGATATACATCTTTTTGCATTAATCAAACTTAAATTAATAAACATTTGTTCATTGTTAGTATAGTTATGTCTTTCAGGGTACAGCCCGAACACAAACTATTTAGGGTCCAAAATTGTTTGTTTGGAAATGATTTTCTCAATTATATTTTTTACTCCTGTCCAAAATAACATAATTTCCCTGCAGTACCACATACAGTGTACCAGAGTCCCTTTATCCTCCACACACTTTGAACAGACATCAAGTATATCCCCATTGTATTTATTGAGGTCTACAGGAGTTATGGGGCCAAGATGGTGTAGTGGCAGGGGAACCAACTTGGGACCCGAAGGAACCAGGTTCAAACCCCAGTCACGGCATAACTTGTGGTGTGTTTGAGCAGCACATCTCATCCCAATTGCTCCCCGGCGTGCTTTCTATAGCTGCCCACTGCCCCACCTGGTGGTTATTGGGTTAAATGCAGAGTCAAATTTTGTCTTGTATGGAAACATACACAGATGACAAAAATGTGACATTATTATTATTATTATTATTATTATTATGTAAACCCGCATTAACCACTTATATTGAATCATTTTTAAAGCTGTGTTGATAGAGCTAGTGTGGGCCAGATTGCATGCTGTTTGCCAATCTTCCTCTGATAAGTCCATTAATATATCCTCATTCCAAGCTTTAAGTCTGTCATGTGATCCTTCAAGCGAATGTGATGTCAGTAAGTGATAAAAATCTGATATTATACCTTTTTTTAAACTATCTTTTGTTAGTATTTCTTCTAAAGTTGACTTTAGAGGTTTTGTCAGCTCATTGTTTTGAGTTGTTTTTATAAAATTTCTGAGTTGAAGATATTTTAAAAATTGTTTCTTATTTATATTGCTGGGTTTCAGATGACGTAGCAGTGACGTCACAGAATGCAGATGCGGGGCAAGAAGTAAACGCAGCCGTTTCCTTCTGTTGCTGATTCAGCATCAACATGCCTAAATTCTGTGCCGTTTACGGTTGTTGCAACCGCTCTAATCGAGAGATAGATAAAAGTTATTTTCGTGTTCCGAAAGTAGTATGCTACAAGGGGATTAATTTAAAAAAACTTACAGAAAAAAGACGACAAACGTGGATTACAACCTACGGCTAAAAACAGGAGGTGCAGAAACTGACGAGAGTCTGCAGCGACCACTTTGTTACAGGTAAGGGTCGTATCGTTTAAATCATATTTTCAGATATTTTATTGGACAGTAACTAGAAAGACAGGTAAGATATGTTATGCCCTAGCTTGTGTAGTGGTTCAACACTTGGTTGTTCCCAGAAAAAATCCGATTAGAATGCTAATGTTGTTAGCGGTTAGCTTAGTGCTAGGAAAGGCATTTACGTGTTTTACTTTAAAGTGGTGTCTTATATTTAGGTTGTCCGAGTGCAGCAGGTGATGTACATTCCCAAGACTGGGCCCCCACTGTTAACCTGGGGTACCAAAGAAGTAACGAGTGGCCACAAACAGAAGCATCCCTCCGGCGCAGGGAAAGAGCTAAGGCCCGGAAGCTTCTCTGCACTGAGGAGGCCAACAGTCTGGAAGAGGAGCTCTGTGAAGAAAGCTTACCAGCCCCTGAAAACGAACGATTCAAAGGTAAAATAATAATAAATAAAAATACTATTTATTTATTTATAGAATTTCTGAACGTAATTTTTAATAATTAAATATTTGCAGATGCAGAATGCCAGACGGATCTAAGCATGGTTGACCTCACAAAGCTGGAGGATGCAGTGAAAGGCTACACAACTGAGATCTGCGACCTTAAGGAAAAAGTCTCAGTGACTAAATTTACTCCTGAAACCTTCCAGAACAACGATAAAACAAAGTTTTATACGGGACTGCCCAACTTTTTAGTTTTGATGCAAATTTTTCAGCTCTGTGAACCTTATACATCAGCATGTCATCACTGTCAGCACTCTCCAAATTTGAGCAATTTATTATGATACTTATGCATCTCAGATTAAATCTGCAGCTTCAAGACCTTGCCTATAGATTTAATGTGTCAAAAGCCACTGTGTCTCGAATTTGTTTTAGAACGATTCATGTTCTCCATGAAAGATTACAATTCTTAATAGTGGCCTGAGCGACAAGTAATTCAATCAACTATATTTATATAAATATTTTAAGTTTAAATGATTATACATGTATTTATCATTTAAAGTAAATCAAAAGTAAATTAAATCACTAATACTGTTACAGACCATATTTGTACATGTTAATTGTTCATGAAGACAAAAAAAAAATTTACCCAATAAGGTTGAATATTTTTAATTTATTCAATGAACTCCATAACCAATCTTTGTGAATATTGGTCAGTTAAAATGACATGAGTTTTGCTATTGAAATAAAAACATTTTTCTGAAGTAGACTCATTTTGCAACATTTGTGACATATGACATTTGTATGTGCTGTTATTTAACATATTAGAACACCTTTGAAATTCACAAGCTAATCTCATATTGATTTAAATATATCATTTGATTTAACATACTTAACTTTTCAATTAAGATTATTGTAAATAAAAAACAGCTGTCATGACATGTAACAACATCACATGACCCTTCTGCAGAGTGCTTGCTACAGGTGTAGCTGAAACATGTTATGGTAGTGACAAATGTTTTTGGGGAAAAAAAGAGCAACTGTTTAAATTTGTATAAACTTTTCAAACTCCTTTCATCAACTACTCCAAATAACATTCTTGATTCTTAGATTGGTTAGTCACGTGTGGATTTCTGTCCCAGGATTTCAGGTAGGATGCAATGTGTAAAATAGTGCTGAATTTTGGGAACTGCTGTTTCCCACAGCTGGTCATCTGGCAGAATTCTTTCCACATAAATATCATTTTCACTCCATACTACAAAATCACAATATTGTACATCCACAATGTGAATCTGATCCTGGAGCTGATGGTAATAAGGATGGTTCCTATCCAGTTGTACAGAATCTCCAACCTTGACGAGACGACGAGACAAAAACCAGGCTGTCCAGCACACATCCTCAGACCGACTTCATGCTGTTTGCTCTGTGGGCACTGAAGGACAAGACAATGAAACTTAGACATAAAAAATAAATACGGTAGTCTCCAAAACATTTCAATATGATACTTTTTTAAAGATTGTGTTTCACTCATTTCACTATCCAACACCAATGTTAGAAAATGAGACTATATTTATGTCTCTGTCAACCAGGTGTGTTCCACAGGTAAGAATGTATTAATCTGGACTAAGTTTTAAAAGGTGATGGAAAGGTCACACATTTTTTAACTGGAAACAAGGCAACATCCCACAAACTGCAAGACCATCCCCAAAACTACAGCTACATGCTGTGAAATATGCAAACAACAAAGATTTGAGTAAAAAATTATAGTTGTAACATTCATACTGTGAGGTGCGCAAAGTCTGCAGTGCAGTACCCTAATGCATGCTCAATAATCCAGGTAGAAAAATCTAAAAAAGCTAAGTCTGCAGTGCAGTAGTCCAAACCTTTTGAGAAATAAATTTTACCTTGATTTCACACACCCTGGCTCCATGACAGTCACATGAAACGACTCCATCTGGTGAGGCTCCCATGTATGGCCACCTTGAGTTTAACCAGCTAGTATCTGAAGTTACAAAGAAGATACGATCACCTTGATGATACTGTATTATCAAAACAAAAAAAATCATAATATTTTCAGTACATTAACTTACCTTTTTAATGGAGTTACTGTAGATCTCTGACCTACAGTGTAGAAATGCATATGACTCAACGTTAACACATACAACTCCAGCACGAATTTGGCTTTACAGAAGCTAAATATATTATTTTTAAGTAGATCCACGCACATAGAAATAACAGGGGGCTAACTAAACTTGTTGTTAGCATTAGCGATAGCGTAGTTAGCATAGGCTAATTACTAAATAAATAATACATCTCACTACTCACCCGGGCAGAAACAAGTCGACAACCATTTAAAGCTTCTTTTGATCCTAAATGGTTAACCCAAAACTCGTCCTCGCCAGTTTATTTAGGGCTTTGGCATACTTGCTGTAATCCATTCTGCTGTGTTTTGAACTGGGGAAAATCACTTCCTGCCCCGCATCTGAATTTCGCGCCACTTCCGGGTCACGTGATTGCAACCCAGCAATTAAATTTATTCTGCAACTCTTGAAAGCTCATTGAGTTTGATTCATATATATATATCACCTCCCTTTCTCTGTTCAAGACAGCCCTGAAAACACATCTCTTTAGACTAGCTTATCATTAACTTTACTAAATGTATTTTATATTATATAATCCTTATGTATTTTATATTTCAATTTGTCACTGATAATGTTTGAACTGAATTGGTTTGTTAAGTGTCCTTGGGTGTCCTGAAAGGCGCTTTTAAATAAAATGATTATTATTATTATTATTACAATCCTTTAACTGTGCTGCATAAAATGTACATGGAACGTTAAATTTTTTTGTTGAGTTATTTGTTTTTTACAAATAGCATAAACAACTCAACAACTGAAAGCTTAACAAAGCTTTCAGTTGTTGAGTTTATGCTGATTATTCAAAATTCATAAGAGCACATGACACTCATGACAAGAGCACTGTCATGAGTGTCATGTCACTGTCATGACATGACACTCATGACAAGAGCACTGTCATGATAAACTACACACCTAGCTCTCAAGTTGAAAAGCAAAAAATACGTACAAACACTAAATATGTAAGAAGCACATACAATAACCTAAATTAACTGTTCTTGTGTTGTTTGACAACTGACAATCCGGTGCTATGTTGTAAATCCTGTTTTGAAATTCATATGCATATGAACACACCAATTATTTACAACTTCATTTAAGTAATTTTTATTTTATTCTTTTTTCTTTTCTTAGGCAAACATGCTCCATTGTACAGCAAGGATGATCCAGACTGGGTGCCTTCACTGAAGACGTGTGCTGCAGAGTGCAGTTGGTGCTGATGGTGGGATGACATCTGGCAGCTGAACGCTTCAACCGACGACAAAAAAGAACTAAAAAAAACATGGCAAATAGCACATGTTAGAATCCATGTTGAACGTGTCATAGGCTGTGTTAGACAAAAATACACAATCTTGAATGGCCCTCTTCTACCTATTGATTTTCAAACATGTAGATATCCAGAAAAAGTTGCATTAATCGATATGATTGGCTTTGTGTGCTGTGCCTTGGTTAATCACCTTTGGTGGGTTATGAGTAGCTGCATGAATTGTAAAAAGAACAAGTGGATAGAAGAGTGATAGCTGATGTGAACCTTTTTTATTTTTATTTTACATTGTTCCACCTTTACTTTGAAGTTGTTTTTGCAAATATGGGGCAGACATGATTTTTCATTCACTGCACTCTTTATTTGAGCATGATGCTGGTGAAGATTCTCAGTCGTCCAGGACATGATAAAATCAAAAAAGGCGTTCAATACAGGATCAACTGGACTTTATTAGTAACAAATAAAGTCCAGTTGATCCTGTATTGAACGCCTTTTTTGATTTGAGCATGAATTACTATATCATTACTGTTTATGTATTGATTTGATGAATGTAATTTTGATTATGCTTTTTCTGTAATGGATATCACACAGACGTGAGCAAACAAGACGACTTACATATTACAACATATGTTTCACATAGTGGTGCTGATACTGTATAGCTCACGTCGATTTAGAAAACCTCTCTTTTAAACAGAATAAATGACATTATGTATCATTAACCATTTTGTTTGTGCACTTTTTGTATTGACTAGAAAATATTCTGCCAAACTCAAAGTAGTTATAAGGTAAAAAAGCTCTATATAAAGACAACCATTCGTACTATTATCTTAAAAGATAATGTCTGCAGAATGCACCTCAAAGTTCTTACTGTAATTAGATTAATAGAGTAGCTGTTATTTATATAATTTGTGTTGAAACACTGTACAAAAGTTGAAAATTTTGAATAACACTTGTCAGCCATCATTGTACTTCACATGTTTATTTATGTAGCCCACCTTTACCCTCTGTCTGTAGGTAAGGGCCTCCTAGATTCTTACATTTAGCTTTAGACTTTAACTACTCTTAATTGCTGAACTTTTAATACACACTGTGGTCATCTCACACACACTCTGTTTAAATAACCAAACCATAAGTAAAATATAAACTCAATTTACTGAACATGTTTTAAACATTGAACAACTCATACAATATAACACAAAAACGGTATCTGTAGGCAGATTACTCACTGTATAGCTTCAACTAAGTGAGGGGCCCACTCACCAACCACACACAGACACCTGCCGGCTTATCTAACCCTAAAACGTTAAAGTTGCAGGCCTGAGCGACGCTTGGGAGCGGTGAGGCCCAAAACGTAATGGCCGCTTCACTCGTTGAGCAAATAAATAAACCAAACAGTACCTGGTTTAGTAGTTCACTACAGACCCTGGTCCCAGTTCAGGCGAAGAAGAAATCCAAACCAAGATGGTGATGCAATCAGCTGTCTGCAGGTCCAGGTTTAACTTCAATGAGCAATGTAATCCAGAGGAACTCTTCTGGCAGTCCATAAACACTCCAGTTATGACAATCTTCACCTCCAGGCCGGAATGATGAAGAGACAGTCTCCCCAGCAAGCTGAACAAGCTACACTAGGTTTACTGTGCAGCATTCACTGAACTAGTGAATGCTAAATGTTTGATGTTAAACTGCCTCAAAGTGCAAAACACAGCACTGTAGGACAAACTTCAGGCTGAAATTGTCCCTTGTAGTCCCAAAACCATCAAACAGGTCTCCACTGACAATCACTGTGTTAGCAACCAGGAAACTTATTTAATTAGTCCAAAATGCAGCACACCTGTCAACTCTGGTGTGCTTGGCTTTCATCAAGTTCAAAACCCTGACTGCTCACACTTCCTTTTGGCTTTTCACAATAAAGCAGAAATAAAATACAAGCAACAAAATGTTATGCTTTCTTCTTTCTTTCTTGTATTTTAAACAGTGTTAAAGCATATTACAACATAAATAAATGAAATACAATTGTAGCTATATTTACAACATATTTAACTTAGGAGTTTTTAGACCTAAAATGATTGTCTGGGTTACACTCTCCCCCTTCTAAATGTCCAATGTCCTCATTGGTCCAACCAGTATATCTATGACAAGGTTTAAGTTTTACCAATGTGTATGGTAACACCTCTATGCACTATAGTAAGTGGTTGATCTCTAGATTTACCTGGTTGATCATAAGTAAGTCTGATGACAGGTTTAATTGTACGTCTGGGTCTAGATATTGTTTGTGCCAGTACTTCGTTGAATGGACTTGGTTGTCGTGCATCTTCTTCACTTGTGGCAAGTTCAGGCTCCGAGTCTGATTCAGAGGTACCAACTTGCTCACGGTCCTCTTCAACAGGATGTTCTCCTTCTGAGACATCGTCATTCACGCTCATGTCTCTGTCAATTTGTTCAGCTATGTCATGACTGCTTTCATTCCTCTCCTTGAGTATCTGTTCAAGGTATGTTCTGTAGGATCTTTGCGGTCTTGCATACTGAAACTCGGAAGACTCAGATGACAGTTCACTTTCCATTTCTGCTGAATGGTCTACAGGGATATGCTTGTTGCGAAGATTTCTTTGTGTAGGAGGCTTTTCCACTACATCTGGCATAGGGAACCTCACAAGATCTCCAACTGGTAAGAGATTATCTCTGTGTAGTGTTTTCACTTTTCCATTGCCATCTTGGAGTTTCAACTTGTACACTGGTAAGTTTGGCAGTTGCTCAAGTATGACATAGGGATTGTTATTCCAACGATTTTCAAGTTTGTGTTTTCCTTTCAAACCAAGGTTCTTTATCAAGACTCTGTCTCCTGGTTGAAGGTTCTGGAATCCCAATCTTTTGTCATAGGCTTTCTTGTTACGGAGGTGAGTCTTGTTTGAGACATCGATAGCCATTTTATAAGCCTTTTGCAGGTCTTCTTTCAGCTGTGTAACATAAGCTGAATGCTGGGTTACTCCTTTGTCGTCAGGGCAGGTACCAAAGCATAGATCAACAGGGAGTCTGGCTTCTCGCCCAAACATAAGGAAATATGGAGAGTAACCAGTGGAGTCGCATCTGGTACTGTTGTAAGCATGTACAAGAGGGACAACATGCTGGCTCCATTGACGTTTCTTTTCTTGATTCAAGGTACCTAACATTGACAGTAGGGTTCTATTAAACCGTTCTGGTTGAGGGTCACCCTGGGGATGATATGGTGTTGTCCGGGATTTCCGGATCCCCAACATTTGTAGAAGTTCTTTAATGAGTCTGGACTCAAAGTCTCTGCCTTGATCTGAATGAATACGTGAAGGCAAGCCATAGTGAATAAAATACTTTTCCACAAGAGTTTTGGCAACTGTAAGGGCTGTTTGATTTCTAGTAGGAAAAGCTTGGGCATACCTCGTAAAGTGGTCTGTTACTACAAGCACATTGCTTATTCCCTTTGAGTCGGGTTCCATAGAAAGGAAATCTATGCAGACAAGATCCATGGGGCCTGTACTCACAATCTGGTGTAGGGGTGCAGCTCTTTGACATGGTGTTTTCCTTAGAATGCACTTTCCACAGTTTTTGATGTACTGCTCCACGTGCATGGCCATTCTAGGCCAGAAGAACCTACTCCTGAGCATGTCGGTTGTTCTCTCCACTCCTAGGTGGCCAAGGTCATCATGCATTGACTTAAGCACGACTGTCCTGAACTCGGTTGGCAGTACTAGTTGGTTTGTTTTTGTTCCTGTATGACTAGTACTCACACGGTGTAGCAGTCCATCTTTCATGATTAGCTTTGCAATGTCTCTTTTCAAGGCTTTCATCTCAGGATTAGACTTCACATCTTCTGGCCATTTGCCAGAGTTCATGGCCTGCATGGTAGTCTTTATTACTGGGTCTTGACTTTGTGCTGTGATCAGCTCTTTTCGTGACATTTGACTTAAGGTGTTGAGCTCCATGCGTGTTGGGTAAGCATACACTTCAGGTATGCAAGCAGGAGAAGCTCCAAGTTGTTCAATGTATGTGGGTGAGTCTTTAAAAGAGTCCAAAGCCCCAACACGCTGGCAGATTGACTTAACACCAGAGTGTGAAATACTTTGCCACTCTGCATCATCTCTAAGTTCTATCCTGGATAACAGATCTGCATCTATATTGTTTCGTCCAGGCCTGTAGATTATATCAAAGTCGTACACAGACAGATCCGACAACCACCGATGTCCTGTTGCGTTGAGTTTAGCAGTGGTGAGGACATACGTAAGTGGGTTGTTGTCGGTGCGTACTGTGAAACGGGCTCCATATAAATAATCATGGAACTTTTCAACTATTGCCCACTTTAAGGATAGGAACTCCAATTGATGAATGGGATAGTTCCTTTCTGAGGGGCTTAGTTTGCGACTGGCGAACGCCACTGGTCTCAGCCCTTCTGGGTACTCTTGATAAAGGACAGCTCCAAGTCCACTTAGGCTTGCGTCAACATGCAACACGTATGGCTTGTTTGCATCGTCTCTTCAATAACTGCTATTTCAGTGTTTTCAGGGACCACTGTCAAAAGGGTATGACTCTCATCAAGTCCTTCTCCACGACACCACTTCTTCAGCTTGTTAATTAGTGTGTTTGCCATGATACAGGTGTGTAAATGTGAATGTAAAAATGTAAAGAGCAGCAAATAGAGTAAAACTGAACAGGTTTAGAAAAGCTAAGCTAAATGTTCAGTCTCCCAGCAGTGCCTCCATTTATGTAGCCCACCTTTACCCTCTGTCTGTAGGTAAGGGCCTCCTAGATTCTTACATTTAGCTTTAGACTTTAACTACTCTTAATTGCTGAACTTTTAATACACACTGTGGTCATCTCACACACACTCTGTTTAAATAACCAAACCATAAGTAAAATATAAACTCAATTTACTGAACATGTTTTAAACATTGAACAACTCATACAATATAACACAAAAACGGTATCTGTAGGCAGATTACTCACTGTATAGCTTCAACTAAGTGAGGGGCCCACTCACCAACCACACACAGACACCTGCCGGCTTATCTAACCCTAAAACGTTAAAGTTGCAGGCCTGAGCGACGCTTGGGAGCGGTGAGGCCCAAAACGTAATGGCCGCTTCACTCGTTGAGCAAATAAATAAACCAAACAGTACCTGGTTTTTGTAGTTCACTACAGACCCTGGTCCCAGTTCAGGCGAAGAAGAAATCCAAACCAAGATGGTGATGCAATCAGCTGTCTGCAGGTCCAGGTTTAACTTCAATGAGCAATGTAATCCAGAGGAACTCTTCTGGCAGTCCATAAACACTCCAGTTATGACAATCTTCACCTCCAGGCCGGAATGATGAAGAGACAGTCTCCCCAGCAAGCTGAACAAGCTACACTAGGTTTACTGTGCAGCATTCACTGAACTAGTGAATGCTAAATGTTTGATGTTAAACTGCCTCAAAGTGCAAAACACAGCACTGTAGGACAAACTTCAGGCTGAAATTGTCCCTTGTAGTCCCAAAACCATCAAATAGGTCTCCACTGACAATCACTGTGTTAGCAACCAGGAAACTTATTTAATTAGTCCAAAATGCAGCACACCTGTCAATTCTGGTGTGCTTGGCTTTCATCAAGTTCAAAACCCTGACTGCTCACACTTCCTTTTTGCTTTTCACAATAAAGCAGAAATAAAATACAAGCAACAAAATGTTATGCTTTCTTCTTTCTTTCTTGTATTTTAAACAGTGTTAAAGCATATTACAACATAAATAAATGAAATACAATTGTAGCTATATTTACAACATATTTAACTTAGGAGTTTTTAGACCTAAAATGATTGTCTGGGTTACACTTAAAAAATATGTATTGAGGTAGTTCTGCACAGAGCTTCTATAAAATGAACTGAAACACACATTTACACATTTAGTCTGGATTAATAAGGAAAATCAAGGCATTGCTCTCTGGAACCGCTCTGATCTGGTTGATCCAGGGATCAAATGTAGCTTAAAAAACAGGGATCTAAGATCATTTTGACAAAATTTGCTTCAATCCTCAGACTGATGTGATGAGTCACATACATTTACAATAAGAATACATAGCTAGTGTGTGTTTAAAAACACACCCAAAATATATTTATATGTACACACACAAATTAAAAATTAAATATAAATCACCAAACACCAAATAATTCACAATGTCTGCGTAGGTCACAGCTGGTAAGGTCCTCTCATCTTCTGACATGTTGGACAGCCGGTATGGGTCTTAGCTGCCAATTATCTGTATTTTATCCAAATGACGTTCCTTTGCTGCAGGCTGAAGCTGGTCCACATACTCTCCTGCAGCTTCTGTCTTCTTTACAGAGGTTTGTTTTACAGAGAACATGGTCAAATCAGAAATAAAACCGGAGCTCCGACTTCAACTACTGTGTGTTTACAGCGCGAGTGTCTCCAACATGGCGGTGCTTCCGGTATTGCGCAATCCGTGAAAGGGGTCTATTTCTTTTGCTACTTTGAACTTATTTGTATTTTATATTTTTATTATAATTCCAGTTGTTATGGAACATCAAATATAGACTTTTAATAGTAAAACATATTATCTTAAGCCTTTAATCCTCTTAAGAAGTTTAGAATTGTGAGATATTCATATTCATCTACAATTTACTTGCAATCTGTTCAGGGTGTATTCTGCTTCTGGCATATTGACCTCTGGAGATAGGTTCCCTCACCCATCATGACCCAACTAGATAAGTGTTGATGGATTGATTGATTCATTCAAATATATTGAGTTGTAGATGGCATCAGAAAAGTATTTACGAATTTGTTGATGTCCACCATTCAGATACTTCCACATGACTGTTATGGTAATTCGTCTTCAAAATGTGTAATACATTTGTGTCAGAAATTCTGTCCATCCAATTTCTTTCGTGTGGAGAACCTCACTTTCAGTTGACTTTTATTTTTTCTGACTTATACTGCAACATTGACGATGATGAGCTGGATGGAGTTGTGCGAGAGATTCGAAGTTATCACCCTAATACAGGATACACGTTGCTATGGGGCTACTTGGATGCCCGAGGTATTCGTATCCAAAGTAAGTCAACAGATGAGCCTATGGCTGCTTATACCAACACCAATTGCAGTTCTATATAACATTGGATTGGTAACAAATAACAGTTTGCCACAACGTAAAAGGATCACAAAGAAAATTACATGTCATACTGTTGAAAGTAACTTAAATGTTCTAATGTATTGCAGTGGCATAGCAATATTGCAATCTTATCTTAACTGTCATTAGTACACCATGGACTCATTTCATTATGTTCATCACCTCCAAATCAAACATGTTTTAATTATGGTTTACTTAATTTTCAAGGGAGAAGAGTGTGAGAAGCATTGCACCGAGTTGACCAGCAAGGCAATTTGATGCGCACTTTCCAGCGTCGCACTGTTCGTCGTAGAAGATACTCTGTTCCAGCTCCAAACAGCTTGTGGCACATAGATGGAAACCATAAACTTATACGGTGAGAATTATTTGTTTGATAAAAGAAAAGCAACACTTAAGATACTTCCTGAACAAAGAGAAATAACAAGACCAGTAAAATAAATAGACCACATAAATGCTTGAGTGTTTGATTAGTATCTGCCAGATTTTAATTTAAATTTAGTTAAATCGTCCCTAATCAAGCATAAAATATTTTCCCTCTTCTTCAGTGACCATCAACTTTGAAATGGTTTTGATAACTTTATTTAAATCATTCTGTTTCTTACGGGTCACACTTATTACAAAACCTATAAACCTATTAAGATTTTTTTTTTCATGTTTGTAACAGTTCTGTAGCTGCTTTATTACATACATTCCCATAATGAAAAGCATGCAAGTTAAGTGTGATCATTAAAGGAAAAATTTATTCATCAAAAATGTTTTTGTTGTCTATATAGATGGCGATTCGTTGTTCACGGGGGCATTGACGGCTTCAGTCGCCTCATTGTGTACCTGACTGCTGCTACAAACAATCGTGCCACAACAGTTCTTCAGAGCTTTCTTGAAGCTGTGAATACACATGGAGTGCCATCTCGTGTTCGTTCAGACAAAGGAGGGGAGAACGTACTAGTGGCACACTTCATGGTCTCAACCAGACGCCAAAACAGAAATTCTCACATAACAGGAAGAAGCACACATAACCAGAGGTATTTAAATCAAAGTCTTGATTTATTCTCCATGTTTTCATACTGACTACTTCCATGGAAGTTGCTACCTTTTCCAATATAGTATGACAAATAAACGTTGTGAATTCCCGGGGTAAGTAGAAAGGTCATGAACTCAATGTCCACAGAGCAATAACTGGATAACAGGGTGGCGTTGTTACACCAGCTGTTAATGTAAAACTAAACACCACCTCCCCTGGATTTACCTGTAAGACTATGGCTCCTGTCTGCTCTGAAAGTTTGATTTGATTTGATTTGATGTTTATTCATTCATTTTAAAAGAACAATACAAGACAGTTTCATCAGATACAAGATTACAAGTAGGATAAAATGAAGGGAGCAGAAAGAAGATGAAATCTTATTATATCTGCCCCTATTTCACAGTTTGTTCAACCAATGATAACTTTCAAGCAACATCACAGAATGAATAGTTCTACCTATTTTCCTAACTGTAATACACAAACTACATCACAAAATGAATAATTCTACTTAATTTTCCTAACTGTAATACATAAACTAGGTCACAAAATGAATAATTCTACTTAATATTTCTAACTGTAATACACAAACTACATCACCCATAATTCTAATTAATTTTCTAATTCTAATTTTTTTATTTATTTTTTTATTTATTTTATTTTATTTTTTTATAATTTTATTTAATTTTCCTATTTTTTTTTTTTAATTAATTTTCCTAACTGTAATACACAAACTAGATCATAAAATGAATAATTCTACTTAATTCTACTTAATTTTTCTAATTGAAATACACAAACTAAAAGATGGCACAACATCAAGATGTTCACAAAATGAATAATTCTACTTAATTTTCCTAATTGTAATACACAAATTCATCACAAAAATGAATAATTCTACTTAATTTTTCTAACTGTAATACACAAACTGCTTCATAAAATGAATAACTCTACTTAATTTTTCTAACTGTAATACACAAACGTACCGTACATCATAAGTACAACATAATTGTAATACACAAACACGCAAGATTACATCATATATAGTTTTTGAGCAAGTCCTTTTTGACCTTTTTCTTAAATGTATACATTGATTTTTCATTTTTAACATCACTCTCCAGAGCATTCCACAATCGAATTCCCTGAATTGAGGTAGACCGTCCTTTTAAGCTGGTTCTGAATTGTGGTTTGATGAATATCTCTGTCCCTTTGAGATTGTAATAACTTTGTCTTTTTATAAAATTTCTTTGGATATTTAAAGGTAATGTGTTATTATGAGCCCTATACATAATTGATAAAATACTATATTCTACCAATTCCTGGAATTTCAATAAGTTTAGTTGAATAAACAAGGTGTTTGAAGGGTGAGTGAAATGTTTTCTGGTGATTACTCTTACAGCTCTCTTTTGTAAAATAAAAACAGGCTTTGTAATAGTTTTGCATGCTTTTCCCCAAACCTCAATACAATAGATTAAATGTGGAGCAATGATTGTGTTATACAACATATGTAAAGCTTTATCAATTAAAAAATCCCTGACTTTATACAGTACTGCAATTGCTCTAGCTAGTTTTTTTTTAATGATGACCTGACTGAACATCGCTGGATTTGTACTTGGGTTATTGAGCATGAACTCTGATGATCTGTGTTTTAATCTGTCCTCGCCAAAATCTTTTCAGTTCCCTGAAAAGATTAGTTTCCAGCAGAAGGTTGATTTTAAAATGACAGATTTTCTCATCATCCACCATTCATCTGCTCTCAAAGGTTACTTGATTAAAGCAGTTATTTTACTGATGTTGATAGCTTGGCATGTATGGCGTTAACATAAGGTGTGGAGTTTTTATATAAAACATAAA
>JBBPBX010025777.1:0-15676 GCA_038048925.1 Garcialebias charrua
TGCTCTCGTGGAAAGAAGAGAGGTTGCCGTGCAGGAATTATGACGAGACTGCGGGCAGACGCTAAAACCGGTAGACCCCCGATGCCGGCTCTTTTTCTGTCTAACGTGCGCTCGCTGGACAACAAAATGGATCTACTTCGTTTGAGGGTGACCACGTCGGAGGAGATGAGAAGATGCTCCGTGCTTTGTCTTACGGAAACGTGGATCTCTGAGGACACTCCAGACTCTGTTTACGAGCTGGATAATAGGCTCTTTTTCAGAACGGACCGGTGCACCGAGACTACAGGGAAAACGCGAGGCGGCGGTGTTTGTATTTACGTACACAAAGATTGGTGCACGAACTGTTCCGTGATTAAAAGGCTTTGTTCAGCTGCCGTCGAGTTAATCACAGTAAGATGTAGGCCGCACTACCTTCCGCGCGACCATGCTGTGATTTTAATAACAGCTATTTACATAGCACCCGATGCTAATGCTAATGACGCCCAGGGAGAAATTCATGACTTACTCACCTCGCTGCAGTGTAAATATCCTGAGGGGCTTTTCATTGTTTGCGGGGACGTCAATCACGTTGATCTTCAAGTCTCCCTCCCAGCCTTCAATAAGAACGTCTTCACAGCTACGAGAGGAGATAAAACGCTCGACCAAGTCTTCACAAATGTAAAGGGGGCATACACGGCGAAGACACGCCCACCGCTCGGAGCTTCCGATCACGAGTCTCTGATCCTGGCACCAAGAGAACTCCCCCCACTCAGGCGCTCCAAGCCGGAACAAAGAGAAATAACAATCTGGCCTCAAGATAGTTCCCCCATGTTGAGAGACTGTTTTGAGAGGACAAACTGGTCTGTTTTCAGAGAAGCAGCCACTGATGGAAGTTCAGTGGACATGGAACTGTACGCTTCCTCAGTCCTGGGTTACATCAGTACATGCTCTGAAAATGTATCCATAAAAAAATATGTGAAATCCTACCCGAACCGGAAACCCTGGTTAAATAAAGAAGTTCACGCCTTGCTAGCAGCCAGAGACACTGCATTCAAGTCAGGAGATAAAGTGGAACTGAGAAAGAGCAGGAATGAACTGAAGGATGGCATTAAGAAGGCCAAGGCCACGTATGCACAGAGGATCGAGGGACAGTTCACCTCACAAGACCCACGGAGCATGTGGAAGGGTATTAAATGCATAACAGATTACAAAGGCAAGAACAAACAATGCCCCAGGGACCCATCTCTGCCTGATGCCCTCAATAAGTTTTATGCACGTTTTGATGATCCAAACAGACCAGCTAGCACCAGACTCACCTCATCACCAGATGAAGAGCATCTCAGAGTGACCGCAGCAGAAGTGAGAGGCAGTCTCCATCCATCCATCCATCTTCTTCCGCTTATCCGGGGTCGGGTCGCGGGGGTAGCAGCCTAAGTAGGGAGGCCCAGACTTCCCTCTCCCCAGCCACTTGGAGCAGTTCCTCCGGGGGAATCCCAAGGCGTTCCCAGGCCAGCCGAGAAACATAGTCCCTCCAGCGCGTCCTGGGTCTTCCTCTGGGTCTCCTCCCGGTGGGACGTGCCCGGAACACCTCACCAGGGAGGCGTCCAGGAGGCATCCTAACCAGATGCCCGAGCCACCTCAACTGGCTCCTCTCGATGTGGAGAAGCAGCGGCTCTACTCCGAGTCCCTCCCGGATGACTGAGCTTCTCACCCTATCTCTAAGGGAGAGTCCAGCCACCCTGCGGAGAAAACTCATTTCAGCCGCTTGTATCCGAGATCTTGTTCTTTCGGTCATAACCCAAAGCTCATGACCATAGATGAGGGTGGGAACGTAGATCGATCGGTAAATTGAGAGCTTTGCCTTTTGACTCAGCTCTCTCTTCACCACGACAGACCGGTACAGCGCCCGCTTCACTGCGGACGCTGCACCTATCCGCCTATCGATCTCACGCTCGGCAGTCTCAAAAGATTAATCCTCATAAAGCAACCGGACCAGACAACATCCCAGGGAAAGTTCTGAAGGAATGTGCGGACCAGCTCTGTGAGGTGCTGGCTGACATCTTCACCACCTCACTTGCACTGGAGTCAGTTCCCACCTGCCTGAAGACCGCGACCATCATCCCAGTCCCAAAGAGCTCCACAGTGACTGGTCTGAATGACTATAGACCGGTGGCCCTCACCCCGATAGTCGCTAAATGTTTTGAGAAACTGGTCATGTCCCACATCAAGGCAACCGTCAACATCAATGAGGACCCTCATCAATACGCATACCGTGAGAACCGATCAACAGAGGACGCCATTTCTTCCGTGGTCCACACTGCTCTCACCCACCTGGATCAGAAGGACTCATACGTGCGTCTGCTCTTTGTGGACTTCACATCTGCCTTCAACACCATGATCCCCCAAACTCTGATAGACAAACTATCTACACTTGGACTAAGCCCCTCTATTTGTAACTGGGTACTAGACTTCTTAACAGACAGACCACAGTCCGTGAAGATCCACAACTTCTCCTCCTCCACCATAACCCTCAGCACTGGCTCTCCTCAGGGATGTGTGCTGAGCCCCCTTCTGTTCACTCTGCTCACATATGATTGTACAGCCACACTTCCAGGCTGTCATATTGTTAAGTTTGCAGATGATACAGCGGTGGTGGGATGCATCACAAACAATGATGAGTCCAGCTACAGACAGGAGGTGGAACACCTGGAGAGCTGGTGCAAAGAGAATAATCTTCACATGAATGTGAAGAAGACAAAGGAGATGATTGTGGACTTCAGAAGGAACAAACACACCCATGCCCCACTGAAAATAGGTGGGTCTGCAGTGGAAGTGGTCTCCAGCTACAAATACTTGGGTGTACACATGAATGATAACCTCAGCTGGAGCAACAACACCACCAGCCTGATCAAGAAAGGTCATCAGAGACTCTACTTCCTCAGACGGCTGAGACGTGCTGGTCTGAGCAGCCCAGTTCTCACCTCGTTCTACAGGTGTGCAGTGGAGAGCGTCCTGTGCTCCAGCATCAACGTGTGGCATGGAGGCTGCACAGTTGAAGAGAGGAAAGCTCTGCAGAGAGTGGTGAAGGCTGCACAGAAGTCTGTTGGAGTCAGTCTCCCCACAATCATTAGCCCTGTTTCCATCCATTTTCATTTCGAATTTTGAGCTACTTCGCAAATATGTAAATACAAATTAATGCAGATCAGAAGTGTTTCCATCTACTGGCTTGAAGCGCTTCTTCCAAGCCGCGCACAGCGTCATTACGTCAGACGTCAGCGTCATTACGTCAGACGTCAGCACTGCGCATGTCTACAGTAAACCAGAGAGTAAACAGGAAGTAGCGGTTGACAACAGAACCCGGCCACACATCTCGTCAAAATGGAGAGAATATTTCAGGTACGTGTTGCTATCGGGCGAGTTGTATTTATTCTGTCATGCCAACTAGTTTTAGCGAGTTACATGCTGTTCGGAGCGGAAACAGCTGATCAGTCACGTGACGTGAATGTGCGCTACGGCAGCACGAGTCGGCAAATGTGTTTCCATCTGTCGTTTTGCGCAGCTGCTCGGTTTCGCAGCTCCCAAAAACCACCTCAAGCGAGCGTATAAACTTTTTGGCGAATTTCAGGAAGTAACTTCGTATTTTGCCGTTTCCATTAAGCTTTTCTGCTGCGATACTTCAAAATGCGCACCTAGAAACCTTGATGGAAACACGGCTACAGTTTACACCTCCAGATGCAGGAAAAGAGCCACCTGCATCATGAAAGACCTCACTCATCCAGCACACTCACTCTTTGCCCCACTCCCCTCAGGACGGAGGTTGAGGAGCATCAAGTGTAGAACCACTAGACTGAGGAACAGCTTCTACCCTGAGGCTGTTAGACTCATGAATAAATAAAAATAAAATAAAAAATAAACACTGCAAAATATCACATCATACTGATGCTGATCTGTTTTCTTGTTGCTGTGTTCATCTGTGACCATCTGCTCATACAAACTCATGTTCGTGCTGCTGTTTATTCCCACTATATTAGGCTTAGTGTATTACTAGTTGATGTTTTTCTTAGTTAGTTCTAGATGTTATTACTGTTTTTCTCTTTCATTTGTTGTTGGATGTAACTGGGACCTCGTGTACATAATCTCGTTTTCATCACATGTACCACATGCGGTGCAAATGACAATAAAGACTCTCTGACTCTGACTCTGAACATACATACATACATACATACATACATACATACATACATACATACATACATACATACATACATACATACATACATACATACATACATACATACATACATACATACATACATACATACATACATACATACATACATACATATACATACATACATACATACATACATACATACATACATACATACATACATACATACATACATACATACATACATCTACCCATCCATCATCCACCCATCCATTCATCCTTCCATCAGTCCATCTGTCCATCATCTATTCATCCATGCACCCATCCATACATCCATGCACCCATCCATACGACCACGCATCCATTCATACAACCATGCATGCATCCATCCATCCATACATCAAACCATTCACCCATCCATCCATCCATCCATCAATCATCCACCCATCCATACATCAAACCATCCATCATCCATCCATCAATGCATCCATCTATGTATTTACTTTGTTACCCATCTGATTTCTGATCATGCACCAGGTTAATATTTAACGCTGTGCCCTCTGTTGACCAGAAACAACCGTTTTCACGATCAGTTATCTAATTGTGAAATTATCAACACAAATGTGCCGGTAAACATTTAGGAAAATCATTCCCCTTCAGGACAAGGAAAAGAAACCTTTAGTGTCGTTTCCTTGTTTTTTGGCACCCTTCAGACACAGAAAGTGCTCTGGCTCTTTTCATTAGTGTCTGTTCGTTCATCCTCTGTAATGATCTCATGAGGGGCTTTTTAGCAGAACACAGCTCAGTGATTGAATGGTTTTATGTTGAGTCAAGGCGCTCAGGTTTGCACAGCTGGGTGCCACTTCAGATCACTCAGCTCAAATCCCAGAGGAGCTTTGGGGATAAACCATCGATCGCTGCTCAGCCTCTCTTTCTTTCTCCTTCCTCACCTTCCTCTAATTCTCTTCACTTTCTCCGTCACACTTTGTTTCCTCCCTCACTTCCCCTGAAACTAGTGATTAAGTGCTTAACCAGTTTACACACGAGAGAGACGTGTTTGAAAAATGCAAACAAATAAACACCTGGGACTTTTGCGGTTCTGCATCTTGCTCTGTGAGATCTTTTCGCAGTATTTAGTTTCCGTTTACTTCTGCTGTGTGCAAATGAATTATTTAAACCAACAATTCAGTGATGTTCTACATGGAGCTTAATAATGCATTATGAAAGGGAGGATAAATCTACTGTGAAAAGGCACAGCCAGTGGCTTTTTCATGTGCAGTATTTGAAATGATGGCGCAAAAAAAATGTACGTCTATAAAAGTAAACTACAAAATGAATTGAGAAATATAAACAAAATTGAAAAGTGCTAAATTAAAAAAAACAAATAAACCAGTACAGTATAAATAAATGACCAAGATACAAAGAACAAATGTCAGAAGCCCTGTGTATCTTATCAGAGCTGCTTAGGTTTTTCTGTTTTAGAAACAAAAAAAAGAATCATTAGAATCTGATCTAGGCAGCACGGTGGTTCAGCTGGTAGAGCTGCTGCCTCTCAGCAAGCAGGTCGCCGGTTCAAATCCCTGATGGGGGCCTTTCTGAGTGGAGTTTGCATGTTCTCTCTGTGCTGCGTGGGTTTTCTCCGGGTACTCCGGTTTCCTCCCACAGACCAAAAACATGCATGTTAGGCTCTAAATTGTCTCTAGGTGAGAAAGAGAATGGTTGTTTGTCTCGTTTGTCTTTATGTGTCCCTGTGATGGACTGGAGACCTGTCCAGTATGTCCCCCGTCTCTCACAAAGTGATAGCTGGATATGAGCGCAAGTGACCACCGTGACCCGAAAAGGAAGAAGTGGATTCATTCAACATTTATTTAAGCAGGTTAATCCCATGGAGCCTCGAGGACTCATTTACAAGAGAGACCTGATTTTAACAAAGAATGACGACAACAGCGACAACAATTGAGGACCATGGGAGACCGAGCATTCTGTGTGGCTGCCCCCCCGCCTGTGGAACTCCCTCCCTGACGACCTGAGAGCTCCACAGATTGATTTTAAAAGCAGCATAAAGACTTTTCTTTTTAAGCAAGCCTATTCTGCCTCCACATCAAGGGCGTAGATTTCATCTCATTATTGGGGGGGACCATAAACAGGGAATTTTTTTAAGAGCAATTTTGGGGGGGTCGGCAAAGTTACAGTGAAATGTAATGCAAAATGTACAGAGGGAAGTTTATCCAAACTGCATGCATATACTATGCAGAATAATCAGCAATAATATTGATTTAAATGGCATGTATTTAGTAGTCTTAATACTACTATTAATCAGTACAATAGTGACACTCATTACTCTTGTAAAAAAAATTAATGTGTTCAATCTTTGCCACTTGTCATTTTGACAAGTGGCAAAATGAGAATTTTGCAAAATAGGTCCCCTCTAAATATTGTTTAAATTTCAGTTTGGCTTGTATTCATAGATTGCTGTGGTCAGTGTCACTGATAATCTGGTACCACACCTTCCCAAAATCTTAAAGCTTAAAAAGAAAACAGTTTTCAAGGAGAAGAAATACTTTAATGCAGGGGTCACCAAACTTTTTGAGACTGAGAGCTACTTCAGTGGGACCAAGAGGCACAAAGGTCCACTTGTTCGTTCCAAACAAATTTGCATGGTTCAACTTTAATTATAGTATTAATAATAATACATTTACATACATGTGAATATATGACTGCCTGATCACATCTGATCTGGTCTGTATTATTAAAGACTCCACACAATGATTTAGCTTGGTAAATATGATCAATTATTATTGATAATTACCAGTAGTGATTAGAACTCTCAATCAAGAACTTGAGTCCTCAGTTTGAAAAAAAATTTGGCTCTTCTGTGCAAATGTAAATTGTTCTTAGCTTTGACTGGGAGTGTGGATGGTTGTTTGTCTCTTTGTCTGTCTCTGTGATGGACTGGTGACCTGTCCTGGGTGTCTCCTGCCTTCACACAAAAGCAGCTGAGATTGGTTCCAGTCCTAAACAAGGGGGCATAATGGATTACTTATTAACTGATATTTAAACATAAAAGAGGAGATATATGGATGCAATTAGAGAGGACATGTAGTTGGAGTGAGGACAGAGGACGCAGAGGACAGAGTGAGGTGGAGGAGGAGGACTCTCTGTGGCGACCCCTTAAAAGGGAAAAGCCGAAAGAAGAAGAAGAATAAACAGTGACATTTTTTAATTAATCATGTGACATAAGTATTGATCCTCAACATTTTTTATAATAATAATTTATTGATCAACGGATACAGATTTAAACTATAATTGAACACTAATATACCGCTAAGCATGAGGGGAAATCAACACAAACCACTCCCCATTTTTTTGTTTCGTTTTTGATTTTGGCACTATGAGTTGTAATTCTTGTTGGTTTTGATCAACAGATACAGATTTAAACTATGCATTGAATTTACATTTATAAATTCTTCTAATGTAGTTCATAAAAACTAAACTTCAAGTACACAGCCTTATTTTAAAGTATAAAATGAGTATACAGTTTTAGTACACTTAAATTCATTCATTCATTCAACCTTTATTTATACAGGCTAGCCTCGTTGAGTCACGGGGACTCATTTACAAGAGGGACCTGTCTCACTCACACCAAACAACCATCCACTCTCACACTCACACCTAGGGTCAATTTAGAGTCACCAATCAGCCTAACAAGCATGTTTTTTGGTCTGTGGGAGGAAACCGGAGTACCCGGAGGAAACCCACGCATGCACGGGGAGAACATGCAAACTCCACCCAGAAAGGCCCCCGGACCAGGATTTGAACCGGCAACCTTCTCGCTGAGAGGCAGCAGCTCTACCAGTTGTGCCACCGTGCTGCCCAAAATAAACTAAAATAAACTATAAATAAATAAACTTATTTTTAGTATATCTCAGATAAGTACCTAAAAAGTATACTTCAAGTCAGATTACTACACAGCCTTATTTTAAAGCATAAAATAAGTATACTCTTAGTACACTTAAATAAACTTCTTTTTAGTATATCTCAGATAAGTACTTAAAAGTATACTTCAAGTCGGATAAGTACCTTAAAAGTATACTTGAAGTATACTTTAATATACTACTTTTTGCTAAGGGTTATAAAATCATTTAAACTAATCATCACATCTTCTAAATTAATTATCTTTCACATATTTTATCATTACTTCATTCAAGAGCTCCACACCTGAAAATATGATGAATGTGAATCCATCCTGCTCAAAGCTGCACTGAGGTTCTTCTGTCTGTCGTGAGCCACCAGGGAGCTAGTTAGCATTGAAGCTAGCGTGTTAGCTGATGAAGTGTCGCTCCTCGTTGCATTTTGCTGTCACCACAGTCACTAATGAGACACAGACACACTTGTCTTTCAACACTGTAAAAGACCTTTTCCTCCCAGTCACTGTCACCTATGTTTTAAGTAGCTACTTACTGGAAGTTAATAGTTTGTGCTGCAGCTCACTCCCACCCAGCGGCTCCGCGCCGAGCCTGTGACTCCGGTGCTTTTGTTGTTCCTTGTAAACATTGGACTAAACCATTTGCCAACAGAGAAGGAGGGGGGCAAAATTTCCTTTTTTTTTCTTAGAATAATGGTGGATTTCTCTCTTTTTTTGCCTTTTTATTTTATATTGTTTAAAGACACGGTTTCCTTTATTGAATTATTGGGGGGGACAGATCTATATTTCCCCAAGATTGGGGGGGTCCGGACCCCCCCGACCCCCCCAGGATCTACGCCTATCCTCCACATGATTTTATCTTTGATCTTAGTCGATATTATTATTGATTTTATTTTATCACTTGTTTTATTTTGATCTTTGCTTTGTTACACTTTGTAGCACTTTGAGATTTTTATTAATGAAATGTGCATTTTAAATTGAATTCATTATTATTATTATTATTAATAGACAGTCATGAAAGAGACATACAGATTTTTTTAACAAGTTAAAATAAGATGGCAAAAAAGTAGCAAAAAGAGACAGATTATAAGGCGAATGTAGAAAACTAAAAACAGGAACATGTCTGCATTGGTTTTTGCCAGGAGTCCAACAGATTCTAAAGCCATTTAGAGAAGTCAAGGTTGAGAGCTTCAGATCTTTTTGTAAGATGTTCCATGAAGCAGGAGCAGAGTAAAGATGATGGATGGATGGATGGATGGATGGATGATGGATGGATGGATGGATGGAGGGGTAGATAGATGGATGGGTGGATGGATGGATGGATGGATGGATGGAGGGATAGATATATGGATGGATGGATGGATGGATGGAGGGATAGATAGATGGATGGGTGGATGGATGGATGGATGGAGGGATAGATATATGGATGGATGGATAGATAGATAGATATTTGGATGGATGGATGGAGGGATATATAGATTGATGGATGGATGGATGAATGGATGGAGGGTTGGATGGATAGATGGATGGATGGAGGGATATATAGATGGATGGATGAATGGAGGGATAGATGGATGGATATGGGGATAGATGGATGGATGGGCAGTTGAATGGATGGATGGATGGATGGATGAAGGGCTAGATGGATGGATGATGGATAGATGTAGGGACATATAGATGGATGGCTGAATGGAGGGATAGATGGATGGATGGATGATAGAGGGGTAGATGGATGAATGGATGGACAGTTGGATGGATAGATGGATGGATGGATGAAGGGCTAGATGGATGTATGGATGGATGAAGGGCTAGATTGATGGATGGATAGATGGATGGATGGATGAAGGGCTAGATGGATGGATGGATGAAGGGCTAGATTGATGGATGGATGGATATAGGGATAGATGGATGGATGGGCAGTTGAATGGATGGATGGATGAAGGGCTAGATGGATGGATGATGGATAGATGTAGGGATATATAGATGGATGGCTGAATGGAGGGATAGATGGATGGATGGATGATAGAGGGGTAGATGGATGAATGGATGGACAGTTGGATGGATAGATGGAGGGATGATGGATGAAGGGCTAGATGGATGGATGGATGGATGGATGAGGGATAGATAGATGGATGAATGGATGGACGGTTGGATGGATTGATTGATGAAGGGCTAGAAGCTTCAGGGGTGCCCAACCTTTTTTGAACCAAGAGTTACTTTTGAAGTCGGCAGTTTGCCGAGGGCTACTCGTCCAGTCTCAGTATCAAAAAACATAATTTTTCATCTCCCTACTCCTCACTTCTTTAAAGTAAATAAAACAGAACGTAATGTGTTGCTAGTTTTATTTAATTAAAGTATTTTATCAAAGTAAAAGAACACAATATTTGAAAAGCACACCATATTTTTTAAAGAAACGAATAAACAACTGAACTGAACAATATAAAACTCCCTCATTAACACACTAACTATTTACAAAAAGTTACAAAGGTGCAGATTTACAAATCTCCAACAATTTCAAATCTCAATAAAACCTAAATATCAAAACTAGGCAGCTGCTCTGTGCAGCAGGATGGTGTGTCATCTGCAGGTGCTGAAGTCCCTCACTGGTCCAGAATGCTGGCTTCAAAGGGCCATTCAGAGTTCCACCTGGTTATAAGACAAGACACACACACACACACATTAGGTACAGAAAATGAAGGGCACACCCAAACTGCAAAATAAATAAATAAATAACACTAGCTAGCTAACTAGTCTGGTCTAAAATTTAATAAAAAAACAACATACAGACACATTGTGACAAGTCTATAGGAGACAATTTTTATGCAAGCTGTATAAAATAAATGTGTCTCTACCTTAGTGGGACTTCTGACACTGAGAGGAGGAGGCGCGGGGCAGTATGAGGTGGTTGCGAGGCGCAGGCAGGTCTCCAGATGATCATCAGTCATTGTGGATCTGGTTTTGGACTTGATGATTTTCATGTGTGAAAAAGCAGACTCACACAGGTAGGTAGATCCAAAAAGTGCTGTTAAGTTCAAAGCACATCTTCGGATGTTAGGATACTTTTCTTCTGACAGCAGACTCCAGAACTCTCCATTCACGCCAGGTGATGCTCTGGATTTGATCCCAATGTCATTTTGCAGAGTCAACACCTCATTTTCAACACCAGAGCTGTCCAGCTGAAACACGGACACCAATTTGGACACAATGTCATCCACATCAACATTTCCAAAAGGATAACACATGTAGCTGGTAACAGGCTCGATGGAGGAAAAGTCAGTAAATCGTCTCTCAAATTCTGCTGAGATGCTCTGAACCTGCTTAGAAAAGTGTGCACTGTCCAGTTGTGTGACCTCTTTCCCTTGGCGCTGTAGCTCTGCCTCCATGTGTGGGAAGTTTCGCAGGTCCCTGCGTTGCAGCCGACTTGTGAGCAGCTGCAGCCTGCTTTTGAAGGTGCTCACAGAACTGATCATGTGAATTATGTTTTTGTCCTTTCCCTGAAGCTCCAAATTCAGTTCATTGAGCAGGCTGGTGAGATCTGTGAGGAAGGCTAAATCCAAAAGCCACTGGGTGTCCTCGAGTTTTGAATGTCCACCATGACCTGACAGCTTCAGAAAATCCCTGATCTAGCCGCTAGATGGATGGATGGATGGATGGAGGGATAGATAGATGGATGAATGGAGGGATAGATGGATGGATAGAGGGATAGATGGATGGATGGATGAATGGATGGACAGTTGGATGGATAGATGGATGGATGGATAGATGGATGGATGGATGATGGATGAATGGATGGATGGATGGATGGATGATGGATGAATGGATGGATGGATGGATTCTGATGTGCGTTTTTTTGTCCTTATTCTTCTAAGTTCCATTTAGTTTATTTAAACAGCTTCAGTTTTCCACACGTCGACTAAGGAGAGTTAATCAAAAATAAAGAACACGTCCAAATCCTTGTCCAAAGTGAAATCTCCTCAGCCCCGCCCACTCCCACCTGTTCTCTGCTGTCATCCAGCCCAGGTGTCTCCACTCCACTCATCAGCCCCGCCCACTCCCACCTGTCCTCTGCTGTCATCCAGCCCAGGTGTCTCCACTCCACTCATCAGCCCCGCCCACTCCCACCTGTCCTCTGCTGTCATCTAGCCCAGGTGTCTCCACTCCACTCATCAGCCCCGCCCACTCCCACCTGTCCTCTGCTGTCATCCAGCCCAGGTGTCTCCACTCCACTCATCAGCCCCGCCCACTCCCACCTGTCCTCTGCTGTCATCCAGCCCAGGTGTCTCCACTCCACTCATCAGCCCCGCCCACTCTCACCTGTCCTCTGCTGTCATCTAGCCCAGGTGTCTCCACTCCACTCATCAGCCCCGCCCACTCCCACCTGTCCTCTGCTGTCATCCAGCCCAGGTGTCTCCACTCCACTCATCAGCCCCGCCCACTCCCACCTGTCCTCTGCTGTCATCCAGCCCAGGTGTCTCCACTCCACTCATCAGCCCCGCCCACTCCCACCTGTCCTCTGCTGTCATCTAGCCCAGGTGTCTCCACTCCACTCATCAGCCCCGCCCACTCCCACCTGTCCTCTGCTGTCATCCAGCCCAGGTGTCTCCACTCCACTCATCAGCCCCGCCCACTCCCACCTGTCCTCTGCTGTCATCCAGCCCAGGTGTCTCCACTCCACTCATCAGCCCCGCCCACTCTCACCTGTCCTCTGCTGTCATCTAGCCCAGGTGTCTCCACTCCACTCATCAGCCCCGCCCACTCCCACCTGTCCTCTGCTGTCATCCAGCCCAGGTGTCTCCACTCCACTCATCAGCCCCGCCCACTCCCACCTGTCCTCTGCTGTCATCCAGCCCAGGTGTCTCCACTCCACTCATCAGCCCCGCCCACTCTCACCTGTCCTCTGCTGTCATCTAGCCCAGGTGTCTCCACTCCACTCATCAGCCCCGCCCACTCTCCCCTGTCCTCTGCTGTCATCTATCTGGTGGGGGGTGGGGGGTTAGGAGCGTGAGAAGTGAGAAGCTCTGTTTTTATTGGCTGGTTAACGGCGGGTCACTGTGGCTTTTTAGAAATGCTTATTTACCACCTGGAGAAGCAAGGGGACTATAGTTTTTTTCAGAGATTACTTTGTCTAACATCAGTCTGTCAGGAGATAGTGACAGAGTGAAGAAATATGTTAAAAATATATTTTTAGAAAACTTAGACTGCACTACAGAAACTGCAGACTGCACCTTTAACGTTCAGTTACCGTACTCAAGCTCCTCGAGTCAGTCTGCATCTGTGGCTCCAACTTTCCTTAAACCGTGACAGTATTTTTCAATTTAAGGCCACCCCCAGATTTCAAACAGATCTAAGTTCATGGAATCCTCTTGAGCACGCAGTTATTTGATCCTTTGTTTGAACACGACTAATCAGGGAAGCTTTAAATGAGCAACTGGTGATAAATAATCACAGGAACAAAAACATGGCCGCTTTGCCGTCGCTGGTCGATTACTAACAGTTCAAGAGTGAAAAATGCAGGTAAGACAGTTCTCAATATACTCAACGGTTGTTTTTGTCTTCATTGCACGTTGTTTGAAAAGGAGGAAACTTTCTCCACAGTCTTTACACGAGCCAGATCTGGACAAGATGGAAAAAGAAAAGAACGTGTCTCTGTCAGACTCCATGTTTTTTTTTCTGCATAGGAAAGAAAAAGTCTTGAACTTTGTTTTGAAGACAGATGTTCTCTCCAACATAAGGTCTGCATGTGTTGGGCCGCTGCTGACTGTTAGCTAGCATGCAGAGCCACGTCGTCGACCCTGATGAAGCTCCTGCAGGCCGACGGGAGCACCTTCGCCCGTGTTTGCAGCTAGATCTGCACCAGGATCAAACTCCTGCCTGAAAAGCTAAAATGTGTAGAATTATAATAAAAAAATAATCTAACAGTCTTTTATCACCCTCGGACAAAGGCAGAGACGATTGTTTTATATGTGTGTTTGTGTTAGCAAAATATCTTATGAATCACTGAAGGGGTTTCAGTCAAACTCATTGAATAGACATCAAACGATCACCTTGATTCAAGATGGCCGCCACAGACGAGCGCTCTTACCGAACACAAAAATGGCAAAAACTCCGTCAGTTTTATAGATACTGAACTGAAATAGTAGCTGAGAGTGATCAGATAGTCTGAGCATCTTTGTTTTAAACTTCTATTAGAGTCAACTCTGTCTGTTAGCAAAATACTCCATGAATAACTGGATGGATTTTAACGATGCGTTCAGGAAATTATTATTTGATATTACAGTACTTTATAGCTGATTGTTGTTTGGAGCCAGTCCAATCTAAGATGGCCACCACGGTCATCTTAAAAACACAAAAATATCTATAATTCAGTCCATTTTACAGCTATCTTATTTAAACATATTCTGTAAACAACTTTGCAGTTGAGCAAGATCTTTTTAATTCATAAAATATGGGTGGTGCGCGACTGACAACGTTTCGGGGTTACGTCACGCATCTCATAAAAAAAAAATCTTATTTCATGTGTTTAAATGTTCTTGATATCATGTGTACAGCACTTAGTTGCAACTGTGGTAGTTTTAAATGGCTTTATAAATAAAGTATTATTATTATTTAGAAGCCGATTTACGCAGTTTTCTGCGGTTTCCGGCAGTTTTCGGTTAGCTTCGGTTAGCTCCGGCTTCGACAGCCGGCTTTGGACGGACTGTGTGTCCGATCAGAGGTTGCTGCGCTCGGATACATGAGCTGGAAATGCTCTGTGAACTCTGTGGACGTTTCAGGCCCGGAGCAGCAGCCGCCGATCGCTCCGCCGCATCCCACCATGCCGGCCGACACCACCAGCTCACCGCGGGATCCGGTGACCATCCCGCCGCTACTGTCCCTGCCATCAGCCGGTGTTCTGTGCGGGCGGCGGAGAGGCCATCTGCAGCCGGGAGCTCGCATCGATGCTCCGCCTGGCAGCCTCAGATGTTTGTCGGACAACGAGCTAACATGTTAACGCGGAGAAACGGCTTCACCAGCTCCCAGTAAGTTATTAACTCCTTTTCCCCTTCATTATGGCTCCAAATGTATGGAGCTAACATGCTAACAGGCCTTCCTGTAAACAGTTTGGACCGCGTGAAGCAGCAGGAAGCTGCAGAGCTCGGAGGTGCAACGAGCTAACATGCTAACAGACGGAGGAAGAATTCACCAGCTACCAGTAAGAAATTAACTTTTTTTTCCTTCATGGCTCCAAATGTACTGTATGTGTTTTTTGATAATTATGTAGGGTACTGTGTTAGGATAGGCGAAATGCTTGGTAACTGTACAGTACCGTACATGTACGTGTATAGGTGGCGGCCAGTGTGTATGTTTCGACTTATGACGATTTTCGTGTTACGAACGGGCGTATGAACGGAACTCCGTCGTAAGTCGAGGACTACCTGTATAGTTATCCAGTCAGATTATTTTAAAGGTTAATCTCTAGTCAGAAACAAAAGCTCTGATTGGTTAGGACTTCAGCGTCAGGAGTGAACTCATTAAAGAGTTTGTTTAAAATCTGAAAGGAGAAAGGACCCAATCACAATTCTGTTGAGTGTGTGTGTGTGTGTGTGTGTGTGTGTGTGTGT
>JBBPBX010025777.1:16065-26214 GCA_038048925.1 Garcialebias charrua
ACCAAATGACGATTTGTGATGCGTTCAGCTGCAACCTGTAAATTCAAAAACCCACACAGAAATTGCAGTTGCTTTAAAAAATGAAGGGTAAATATCAATGACTTATCTGTGCTGCTGATTATCTCATGCTGCTGCTGATTATCTCATGCTGCTGATTATCTCACGCTGCTGCGTACCCACTGCTCACCACGGACTCATGTTCGAGCTGCTGCTGTTAACGTCATGCTGTTTTGCATTAGTGTTTAGCATTTTCCTTAGTGTAGAAATTTTTATACTTTAGATTTTGCTATTTTTGGGAGTAACTGGGACCCTGTGCACATAATTTTGTTCCAACTCATGTACCACATGCAATGGAAACGACAATAAAGTTGACTTGAACTTGAAATTTCTGTTTAAACTGATCAGGTTCAATATTAAAGTTGAGTTTTTGATTCATTATGACCAAATTTTACAGAAACAACAAGTTTTGTGGGTTACTGTTAAATGTCTGTATTGAGATGTTGTACTTTAATATAAGAGGCTGGCTGATCTGCATGGCCTTCTGGGTAATTTTGGGACAGAAATGCATAGACTTTTTCAGATTCTGTGTGCTGATGGTTCCTTGAAAGAACATTTGGCTTTTTAAAATAATTACCTCAGATAAAATGGGAGAATCTGATTAAACTTGTTTTTTTGTTTGTGTCTGTGTGCTTTCTTTTCAGTGAAATTAGCAGCTCTGGCATTGTGTCTGATGGAAAGCCTTTCGGCGTGCCCGTCAAGATCAGCATATTTGTGTCCAAGCTCAATTTAGTTGAACTCTGGCTGCAGAAGTTGGCAGAAAATCAAAGCGGCGTGTAACGTTATTGCTCAATCGAAACTGTCTTTGGCAGACACATTTTTCATTGTAGATAATGAGCTCACACTGGGTGGCGTTGCATTTGTGCAGTAAATGGAGTCAGTGAGCAATTAAATGCAGTTAAAGAGGTAAAAAGGTAAAAATAGTGGTTCCGTTTAGACAGTAAAGGATCTGAACCTGCACCACAAGCACTCTTGTAAGTAAATCCAAGAAACCTGAAAATCAATAATAATAACTAGAGAAATTGCACTCTTGTAAGTAAATCCAAGAAACCTGAAAATCAATAATAATAACTAGAGAAATTGCATTTCCTGTGAGCATGCAATGTGAATGCTCATAATAGATAAACAACGAAAAACTGCTGAAATTAGCTTAAAAAACATGCTGAAATGGAGCTAAAATGGAAAAACAAGCCTAAATTAGCAGAATTAAGTAGAAAGAAAATATATTTGCTAAATTAAGTTCAAATAAGCAGAAATTAGCAAAAGAATGAGGAGATAAGCTTAAAAAAGGCTGAAATTAACAACAACAAAAAAAGCTGAAAAGTACCCTGATGCATGCTCAATAATCCAGGTAGAAAAATCTAAAAAAGCTAAGTCTGGTCCTCTGGACATTCAAAAAACAAAACAAAACAAATTGTAGAAACGTTTCGTCTTTCGTCCGAAAGACTTCCTCAGTCTGAGTTGCTGTGTTCAGCTCAGTCTTATAAATAGCACCCTCCCACAGTGGATCAACCAGTTGGCTGATGACAGCCTGAAACCAGCTGCTCACATGATCAAGGAGGACCATCAGCCTAACGATGGATCATTAGCACCCTGATGGTTGTTTGCTATTCACAGAGGGCTGAGTGATACTAGCAATAACAGCATTGTAAGAGGGGGACAGTTGAACCCGGAGGCCTCCACCTCTGTTTAATGATGGACGGTTTCTTTTCACAAAGATGGCCTCCTTTACTCCTCTCTCAAACCATCGTTCCTCTCCATCAAGGATGTGAACATCTTCATCCCTGAAAGAGTGACCTCTGGCCTGGAGATGGGCTGAAAAGTAGCTGGAAAGCAGAAAGAGACTAAACCAGAAAGAAGCAGAAATGAGCACAAAGAAGTGGAAATTATCTTTTCATTTACCCCCTTCCTCGAGGCCACATCTTCCGCAAACACGGCATCCATTTCCACTGCTATGCTGATGACACGCAGCTCTACTTGTCATCAAAACCTAACTCCACCCACTCTCCCTCCATCCTCACCGACTGTCTCAATGAGCTAAATCACTGGTTTTCTAACAATTTCCTTCAACTAAACAGCAACAAAACAGAAATCATTCTCGTCGGTACCAAAAACTCTATTTCAAAATCAGAACATCTTCTCGTCCCCCTTAACAACTCTCTGCTATCCCCCTCCCCTCAGGTCAAGAGCCTCGGTGTCATCCTCGACACCACTCTCTCCTTCACTTCACACATCAACAATATTACTCGGTCTGCCTATTTCCACCTCCGTAATATTAACCGTCTCCGTCCTTCTCTCACACCCCGCTCCACAGCCATCCTGGTGCACAGTCTTGTGACTTCCCGTATCGATTACTGCAACTCCCTTCTCTATGGCCTCCCCAACAAATCTCTCCACAAGTTACAGATGGTCCAGAACTCAGCTGCCCGTGTCATCACTCAAACCTCCTACTATAACCACATCACTCCTGTCCTGCAGCAGCTCCACTGGCTCCCGGTTAAATCACGCATCATCTTCAAAATTCTACTCCTCACGTTCAAATCTATCCACAACCTTGCCCCTCCTTATCTATCTGACCTCCTACAAATCTCCATCCCATCACGCTCTCTCAGATCCTCCTCTTCACTACATCTCCATGTACCCTCTGCCCGCCTCTCCACCATGGGGAGCAGGGCCTTCACCTGCTCTGCCCCTCACCTCTGGAACGCTCTACCACCAGACCTTCGAAACACCACCTCCCTTTCTCTGTTCAAGACAGCCCTGAAAACACATCTCTTTAGACTAGCTTATCATTAACTTTACTAAATGTATTTTTATCTTCCATTTTATATCCTTTATGTATTTTATATTTCAATTTGTCGCTGATAATGTTTGCTCTGTATTACACTGTGTTGGTTTGTTAAGTGTCCTTGGGTGTCCTGAAAGGCGCTTTTAAATAAAATGATTATTATTATTATTATTATTATTATTTAGGGGAAAAAAACAGCTGAAAAGTAGCTTAAAAAAAAGGCTGAAATTACCAGAAGGAAGTGGAGAGAGCACATTTTTGGTGAAATATGCTAAAAAAAAAAAGTGCAAAAAAAAGTGAAATTAGTTCAAAAAGCATAAAAACAGTAAATACTAGCTGAAATAGCAGGAAAAAGTTGAAACTTGCATAAATAAGCTGAAAGTGGCATAACAAGCTGAAATTAGAAGAAGTTTGAAGAAGCACAAAAATGTTGTAGTTAGAAAGAATCTGAAAGGAGCACAAAACAGCTGAAACGCCCTTCCCCAGGCTGAAAATAGCTGAAAGTAGCTGAAAAAATGTTTAAGTTTAGCCAACTAAGCTGAAAGAAGTTGAACCATAACAAAATGAGAAAGGAGCAGTAAAAGGTTGTAAACAGATCTAAAGATCTGAAGGATGTAAAATGAGCTCAATTCATTTTCTATGAGGAAAAAATGTCAGAAAAGGCTAAATATTTCAAAAAGCTAAAGATGCACCAATACCAAAAGTCATAACAGGATTGTCCTGAATGAGCTGAACCTTTTGATTATGATTTGTTGAAATTGCACAAACATTGTGGGACGAGAAATATGCTGAAAAATGTACAGAAGAAAAATGGATCACAACAGAGTGAGTGCTTCATAAACATTCAAACTATAGATAATAGCTTTAGCTTCACATCTATAAGAAAAGCTTAAATGATCAAAGCTCATGCTCAATAATCCAGGTAAAAATCCAACAAAGTTCAGTCAGGTCATGGGGATGGTTTCTTTTTTTGCGGAGATGCTTCGTCCTTCATCCAAAGGACTTCATCAGTCCGAGGAGCCACAAACAAACAGAGACCCACAAACAGCACACTCCACTTTTTTTTCCCACTATGGGATTGTGTTGCTTGTGGCGCTCAGTTTGTTTGCGGCTCCTCAGACTGATAAAGTCCTTGGGATGAAAGACGAAACGTCTCAGCAAAACAAGAAACCGTCCAGATGACCTGACTGAACATGCTGGAAGAGCTTAAATGGCAACTCAGTTCTTCCTCTGCACTAATGAACACCTTGTTTTCCTCTGAGCAGTTACATCCGTTAACCTAAAACATACCTGTTCCTGTTATTCGGCTGCTTCTTTATTACTGGACAGTTTCTCTGCTTCGGCTGCCAGCTGGCGGGGAACCCAAACCCAGCTCTGTGTTCTCTCCGAGTCAACGCTCGCTGTCAAAACTTTAGGCCGGGAATTGTGACTTCTAATCAGAAGAATTTTGATTCATTCACCAATAAATAACGTGCACTTTCCTCACTTGTGAGATGAATTTAGCTTTTAGGGCTGAGCCTTTTGAGTTGGTGCTGTATGGGCTCTGATCTGTCGAGTGTCCCCCCCCCCCCCACACACACACACATGCAGCGTTCTTCCCATAATCCTCCTTGAAAGGGAGTTTGACTCTAGTTCCAAAAGTTGGATTTGTAAATGGCTTACAGCACTTCAAGGAGAAGAATTAGCACAAAAACACTGAGTCAGGACAGAAAAAGTGTCCAAAATCATCGCTTAGAAATTACTGGTTTTAAAAAAATCTTTTTTTTTTTAAGAGAAAAGTTGATTTTCAGGAACTGTTTGATCAAATAATTTGCTTCATCTCAGTTTTTCCAAATGAACAAGCCGATGTTCCCCATCAATGAAGGATCTGAATGGTGAATTGTTGTTGTTTTGGAGTTGAGTTTTTACTGGAACTGCACAATGAATGCGAGTAAACCTAAATGTTTTTGGTGCAAAACGTTCAAGTGGGTGAAGGCTCGGATATAGTCGCGCTTTGGTCCGCAAGCTGGAGCGCACGTGCTGCGCGCGCACTGTGCATGCGTTTATGGTGTGGCACGGCAGCGCTTGGCAAAGTGCTGTTCTTTTACTGACCAGCAGGTGGCAGTACCCTCTAAAACCAGTGCATATGTTGCAAGAAAGGGTGTAGAAGAAGAAATCTACCGTAGAAGAAGAACTGTTTGAAATCACACAACAAAAAGAAATAGCTTTCCGCTCGCGTGCTGAACTGTTGTCTTTATTTGCGGCTTTAATGCATGGAGTCAGTGGAGGAGAAAGCGATCACGTGACTTTTGGCGAAAAAACAAAAGAAAAGTCCGACTCCAAAACATTCCTCCATGCCTCGCGACGCCGTTTCCATGACCACAGCGGCGCAGACAGCTGCAGAATCTGGCGTGAAGGCTGTCGGTGAGGTCCACACCCACCTGTCAATCAATTTGGCGCGCGCTAGGCTTGCGGAGCTTCAAAATCTGGGAGGTGCACGACCACGCGCGAAACCAACGCGCTGGCCAAAGCGCGGGGGCGGGGACTTCGCGATTGCGTCACTTTGGCCGCGCGCCCTATGCGACGCGTCAACTATATCCTAGGCTTAAGAGTTACACTGTGGAGGAGAACAGAGGTAGTTTCATTTTATTTTTCTTGTCCAAGGCAGCACCAAGTGACGAGAGCAATTTTACCTGCCACCATGTGCAATGGAGGAGCCAGGGGGTGGCCGATGGTGGCCTTGGCCGACACAGTTTAATCTTTGGTCACCCCAAAGGCCACCCCAATAATTTGAGGAAACGACGCATTTAAAATGGAAGTTGTTTATGTTTAAAGTTATCCAGCTCACAAGGTTTACATATAAAGGTAGTCTTCGACTTACGACGGCCTCGAGTTACGATGTTTCGTGGTTACGACACGCATCTCCCATAAATTTTTTTTATTGTGTATGTATTTTTTGAAAATTTTATTTTGAAAAGCCGAGTTACGCAGTTTCCGATTTTACGTTCTAAACGTAGCGGCGGAGAAATACTGCCATGTACTCTCTAAAAAAGCTAAGTCTGGTCCTCTGGTCATTCAAAAAACAAAACAAAACTTGTTGGACCAAGCTGGACAGACAGCAGCTGTGGGAAAGTAGCTGTTTTAAGGACGGCGGTTTTACGACGTAAACAAATGGTGAATGCTGAGGAGCAGGGCCGGCCCAAGCCTCCATGGGGCCCTAAGCGAAATTTGGTTAGGGGCCCTCTATTTTTGCTAATAATGTGGATTACTGCAATCAACAGTCAGATGATCAGATCATTCACTGACCTAACATAAACCCATTGCAACTCTGACAGCCCTGGTTACATTATCCTATGTGTATTTTGGTACTAAAAGTAACTAAAGGGGAAAAAAACACCAGTATACAATGTATTTTACTGCAAAAATGTCATCTGGTTTATTAACTTTGGTTCCAAAGAACTGCAACAGTAATGTTCAAAATAATTTGGAGCGCAAGATCAACAACAAACAACAGATAAAATAACTTGGATGCATAAAAAATAATTAAATTGCGCAAAAACAGACAAAAGAAAATAAAATATCAAGGAAATACTTAAATAATGTAAATGAACAATGAAACCACGTAAATTGGTTTAAACAAAGAAATTTAAAGTTGAATAATTAGTTATTAAAACTATGTAAATGTATGTAACAATTTGCAAAAGCTGAACTTAAAAGATTAAATAGAATCACATGGAAATCATTACAATGATTATTTTTTTTAATAATCTGTTGCACTTTAGGGGCCCCCTTGTGGCCCCGGGGCCCTAAGCAGCCGCATAGTTTGCTTATGCCTTTGGCCGGCCCTGCTGAGGAGGGACAGAGGAACGGAGGAAACTGCTTCACCAGCATAACTCTTTTTTCCCTTCATTATGGCTCCCAAACATACCGGTATGTGTTTTTTGATTATGTAGGGTACTGTGTTAGGATAGGCTAAGTGCTTGGTAAAATACAGTACTGTATGTATAATAATAATAAATTCAATTTATAAAGCACTTTTCATTAGTGAAAATCTCAAAGTGCTACACACATTGAATGCTACACACATTCATACACCGGTGGCGGCAGACTACCATGCAAGGTGCTTTCCAGTCCTACTGGGAGCAACTCGGGGTTAAGTGTCTTGCCCAAGGACACAACGACACATGGTGTGGGGAACCGGGATTTGAACCGCTAACCTTCCGATCGGGGGACGACTGCCATTTCCACTATGCCACGGCCGCCCCGTATAAGGTGCAGTTTGGACGTATGTTCCGACTTGCGTCGAAATCTGGTTTACAACGCCGCTCAGGAACGGATCTCCGTCGTAAGTCGAGGACTACCTGTATACATATGGTGGGTAGCCATCTTGGATTATGACGTGGCAACCCAATTTTTGTGGAAAGGAACTCTTCTTATGCTTTGATGCAGCCACACACCAAACTGGAAGTTGGTACCTTACTTTCCATGTTATCATGCACACTAGAGTGATGGACAAATAAAGACCTAGTCTTCCTTGAAGGCAGGCGTATCGCCCACCACCTTCCGTGCCTGATTTTTAAACTATAGCATTGTCGCGAGCCTGTGGTTGTCCTGGTCAACTCTTTTGTTACTGTTTCTGAGACGTCGCAGTCAGCATGTGGTGGAATGTGAGTTGGGAACGACTCTCGGCTGCAGCCACACCAAGTTTAGAACAATATCTGTAAAAATGGCTGAATTACAGCTTTAGTTGTATCGTAGCCCTTTTTGTATTGGCTGAGGTTAATTAGCCGTGGCAGCCATCAAAACAAACACAACTTTGGTGGCGGATGATTAAAAAAAAACCTGATTCTAGTTGGCTACAGGTGGAGTTTGATCCTTCTTCCTGTGCTCTGAAGTGACCCACATGGACTCCTGCTGCAAGTTCAGACTCAGGAGCATGTGGTTAATGTTGGCGACGTGTTGTCCTGACGCCAGCGGGGCACCGCGGTGCAAATGGGGAGCTGCTGACAAACAATACCGAGGCCCAGAGCCATCTCCAGCTGCTTCCTCTGCACAAAGGAACTCACTGTACGACACAGTGTACTTATTTATTCCGCTTTTACAAGGCTGGCATAAAACACACAGCTGTTTATGTGTTTCTGTATTGTGGCTTGGGTCTTAAGTAGGAAGGACATCCCCCCCACATGCCCACCTCACCACCATGACCACCTCAAAAGAATCAAAGTGCTGGTATTTGTTTGATGCTCAACACGAGCAACCACAAACGGCAGGATCATCTGCTAACAATGGGCTCATTAATCCTGTTGACATTTTAAAAAGCAGTTTATTTTAAACCTGGGGTTGTGTACAACCCAGAATGTAAGTAGTAATTTATGTTGTAATAAGCAGTCAGCGTATTACCTGCAGCAGACAGCAGTCAGAGCTATAGGCTTGTTGCGATAAACAATAAATCAATTAATCGCATGATAAATGAAAATTATCGACCTCATTTTCATTTATTGGCTTTATCTTTTCTTCGTGTCTCTCTCTTTCTGAAGACACTGGATGACAAAAGGCTCAAGTCCGGTGATCTTCACTGACCCCTCCCTTTCTCTTTAAAATATGTTTTTATCGTCCAAAATCGCGTTTTTGGATCATTAAAAGCAGCTAAGCTACGAGCTAAGCTAACAGGATGACCTCAGGGAAAAACATCCATCTTGTCGAAGCTCCAAAAATTACGGTTGAAACCCGTGCCTTTGTGTAAAAAAGTTGTTTCTCTCTGCAAAAAGAAGCTGAGAACTTGTTTACTGATGTTTAAAAGCTTTGTGTGAAAAAGGTTATGCTAAAGAGCTCAAACCACACCGAGCGTCCGCCATTTTGAGAACCGAAGAGAGACAGCCCATGTCACGTCAAGGGGCCTCCCTCCCATTTTACTTAAAAAGACAGTGATCACTCCCTCACTATCCATCCTTCGGTTCAAACCGTCTTATACTGCTATCCGGTGGTCAAAAAAGGCACTACACTCAAAACAAATCAAAATTTCTTCATATATTTGACAATAATTATTAACAATATTATTGTTTATCGCAATAGGTTCTGAGACAATTAATCGCCCAGCAAAATCTGTCATTGTGACAGGCCTAGATCAGTGCTAGAAAGTTTCTGGAGAAACTTTAACGGCAGGGGCTGTCACAATGCAACATTTAAACTAGGGATGCACCGATCCACATTTCTTACTTCCGATACGATACTGATACTTTCCGAATCGTTACGGTTCAGTTATATGAGGCTGTAATAATGAATTTTTTGAACCGAGACTACTGTACTGTCTTAACATTATGTGAGTTAAACCCAATAAAGACACTCTGAGTCTCACAACAGGAAGCCCAAACTTTAACAGGACACAAGAGGCAGGTCTATTTCACAGACGTCCTTCTCACTCATGGTGCAGCTGAAAAACTAAAATACAGCTAAGCATTATGGGAAAGACAACAAAATCCACTCCCATAGTGGTTAAGGGAAGTGGACTGTGTTGACTTTCCCATAATGCTTAGCGGTTTTTCAGTTTTCCAGCTGCACCATGAGTGAGAAGGACGTCTGTGATATAGACCTGCCTCTTGTGTGCTGTTAAAGTTTGGGTGTTTCCTGTTGTGAGGCCCAGAGTGTCTTCATTGGGTTTAACTCACACAATCTTAAGACAGTAGTCACAGAATATGGTGGAACACAAGTGCTCTTTGAAGCCGGATCGGAAATATCAGTAGGTTGGATCGGAAAATCCGATACTTAAATTATGCTGGTATCGGATACAGATACTGGATCGGATCGGCCCCATCCCCAATTTAAACTTTTTGATTTGACAGTACTATGCTTTGAGGTTCGCTCTCAGCTACCAAATCACCACATTTCAGCTTAATATGGCAACAACAAAAATTAACGAGTTACAGTCCTTTTTTTTTATTTTAAGTTATGGTGGCCATTTTGGATTTTTTAAATTAAGATTCAGTATGTGATGGGGAACATTCTCAGGTGTCACCACACCAAATATCAGCTCTATTTGTGTTAAAATAGTTGAGTTAAAGTAAATCAAATTTAGCTATGGTGGCCATCTTGAATTTTTTAATTTGAATTTGGTATTTATTGGGCATTGCTCTCATCTATCACCACACCAAATGTCAGCTTAATCTCTCGAATAATGGCTGATTTATAGTATTCTTCCTTTTTAGCTCAGGTGGCCATCTTGGATTTTTGATTTGCAGAGTTAGGGATTGTTCTCAGCTGCTCAAACACCAAATTTCAGCTCAATATATTTTAAAATAGATGGTATATTTTCCATTTTTGCCAAGACA
>JBBPBX010025777.1:26680-38618 GCA_038048925.1 Garcialebias charrua
CATTGGACAGTAAAAGTTATCAAAAGTTTGCGTTTTCGTTTATGCTAAAGGGGCGTGGCCAGGCCTCAAACTTGCGCTTCATGCGTCCCCTACATTATTTCTATAGTCCCATCTCAGTGATACATCATCCGATCTGAACCAGATTTATTGTGCATAATCAGTGAGACCTTGTGGACACATTGATATTGTTGTTTAACATATGACTCCAGAGCGCCCCCTAGATTATTCAAACTGTTATATCTCAGTGATACATCATCCGATCTGAACCAGATTTATTGTGCATCATCAGTGAGCCCTTGTGGACACATTGATATGGTGGGCTAACATTTGACTCAAGTGCGCCCCCTACATTATTTCTATAGTTATATCTCAGTGATACATCATCCGATCTGAACCAAATTTATTGTGAATAATCAGTGAGCCCTTGTGGACACATTGATAATGTGGTTTAACATATAACTCCATAGCGCCCCCTAGATTATTCAAACTGTTATATCTCAGTGAGACATCATCCGATCTGAACCAGATTTATTGTGTATCATCAGTGAGACCTTGTGGACACATTGATATTGTGGTTTAACATGTGACTCCAGAGCGCCCCCTAGATTATTCAAACTGTTATATCTCAGTGAGACATCATCCGATCTGAACCAGATTTATTGTGCGTGTGCACCCCTGGTGCGGAGTAGACACGAGAGACTTCGAAATGGCGACCGAGCGGACGAGCTGGAGCTCGCGCGGTCGCCTCAATAAGGTCCGAGCGGCGCTAAGCTGCTTCGGGCCTCAACGCCGCTTGCGGCTTTAATTATTATTATTATTTTTTTTTTTTTTTTTTTTTTTTTTATTTTTTTTTTTTTTTTTTTTTTCCTCTCCCTCCCCTCTTTTCAGGCGTCCGAAGGCAGTCCTGTCTTTTCCTCTCTTCTTCCTGCTCCGTGCTGACCTATGGCTGAGTCTCATTCAACTTCTGCTGCAACGGTAGGACAAGAGATTTGTTTTACTAGCTTTAATTGCAGGGGGCTCAATAATCCTCAGAAGCGCAGTAAGGTGTTACATCATGTGCGACGTTTGGGGACACACATAGCATTCCTACAGGAGACGCACCTTAGGAATAGAGATCACCTGAAAATTAAACGTAGCTGGTCTGGCCAGGTATTCCATTCCTCCTTCAACACTAAATCTAGAGGCGTAGCCATTCTTATAAATAAATCAATCCCTTATGTACACTCTCAAACTATTTCCGACCCCTGTGGCAGATATGTCATCATCACGGGCACCATCCACAACACTCCGGTAGCTTTGGTCAATATTTATGCCCCCAATTGTGACAATGAAAATTTTTTTAAACGCATCTTTCAACTACTTCCCGATATGTCCTCTTATAGACTTATACTGGGAGGCGACTTCAACTGCTGGCTTAATCCCCAACTGGACCGTTCATCCACTAATATAGTCACACCCTCGCGCTCTTCTAAGGTTATTAACTCCTTTATGTCAGAGTTTAAAGTACATGACGCCTGGCGGTTCCTGCACCCCGCTCAAAAAGTTTTCTCCTTCTTCTCCCCTGTCCACCACACCTTTACGCGTATTGACCTGTTCCTGGTTGATGACAGACTGCTGTCCTGTCTCACTGGATGCAGATACGATGCCATCGTTTTATCAGATCATGCCCCGGTTACTATAAGTATCAGATTTGGTTCTCATCCGGTTGAACGAGCACCGTGGAGGCTCAACACCCGTTTATTAGCTGATGACAGGTTTATATCCTTTGTGGCGAAACAAATAGATTTCTTTTTAGAAACTAACAGGAGTCCCGAGATATCCGCTTCTTTGCTCTGGGAGACACTCAAAGCCTTTATTAGAGGAGAAATTATTTCCTACGCCAAACACGAAAATAAACTACGAAAAGAGAAAATTGAAGTTCTAACACACCAAATATCCCAAATCGATGATTTATATGCAATATCCCCCTCCCCTGTTTTGTACAGGGACCGACTTATGATACAAGCGGAGTTTGATGTACTTATGACTCAACACACTACCGAGATGTTACTTAAGTCCGGTGCCCAATTTTACGAACATGGGGATAAAGCTGGCAAACTCCTTGCTCATCAGATCCGCCGTCGGTCAGATTCACGCCTCATTTCTCAGATTCAAACGGATCAAGGAGTCACAACGAACCCAACAGAAGTTAACATGGCTTTTAAAGATTTTTACAAGATATTATATTCTTCAGAATGTTCCCCTTCTATAGCTGACTATGATGAGTTCTTTGACGCCTTGGAGATACCTGCCATTGGTCGGGATGTGGCTGACAACCTTGAGAGGCCCATTGTGGTTTCCGAACTTTCCAAAGCAGTCATGGCTCTGCAAGGGGGGAAATGCCCTGGCCCGGATGGCTTTCCCTGTGAATTTTACAAAACATTTTGGGACAAGATTTCCTCTCTGCTCTTGGAGGTATACAACGAGTCTATAGCCTCTGGGCATCTCCCTCAGACTCTTAATCAGGCAGTTATCACCTTATTGGAAAAAAAAGGCAAGGATCCCTTACTCTGCTCCTCTTATCGTCCGATAAGTTTACTTAATGTAGATTTTAAAATTTTGGCAAAGACATTGGCGCTGAGACTGGAAACTGTACTTCCCGGTGTGGTTGGGATGGACCAGACCGGTTTTGTACGGAATAGGAATTGTTCACTGCAGATTTCTCACGGCGCAACAAAACAGTTTGCAGCAACGCTTTTGTCATGACTAAAGATGAAAAGGGTTTAGATGAAGATCTTACTCAAATCAAATGTGTTGTGGGGGGGGTATCGAATGCATAAAGGAATGAAACCGTTTCTTCACGGGCAGAGAAGTTTGCTAAAGACAAAGCAGCAGGACTCAGAGTGGTCTCGCATCTTGTGAGAGATCAGATGAATGTAAAAGAGAAACAAAGCTAATATGTTTTGCGAAGTTGGTTGAGAGCCGAGACCTGTGTAAGCGTCACAGTTTGGTGTTTTCACCTCCCTCCATCTTCTCCTCCTCACCATGGTTCCTTGCATCTTTATCAGGAAGCTCCGACCCCTGCACAGCTGATGGTGGATAAGCTCGCTTCAGTTTGAACTTGCCTTTTATTCATTCCAGCTCTCCCGGCGCCCACACCTCCACCATGGCCCGGTTTCTCCTGGCAGGCCCTAATCTCTCTGCATAATCGGCTGCAGACGTGAGGATTCGCCATTCCTCGCAGGGTGCAGATGGGACGGGGCCAAGTTTACTTTCAGGAGCCCGAACGCAACAATGGCGGAGATGTTTGTCACTTCAGGAACAAGGTGATCGGCTTGCCAGCTGCAGTGCTTTCCTGCAGGAAGCTGAGCTACATTATACTTCCAGGAACAGTCTGACTTGTTTGAAATGCGAGTTTTATGAAGTACTTATGAGCAGTCAGTGTCTTACCTGCAGTAGACGGCAATTGTTGTGCAGTAGTCCCTCGCAGTTCAACTTTCGCTGACTCATTCTTTCACAGTTTTTCAACGATTGCCAACTTTAACATTACTCACTTGTAGGCCAGTCACGATAACAAATTTTGCTGGACAATTTATTTTCTCAGAAATTATTGCGATAGACGATAATATTGTTTGAAATTTAACATGATTAATAGTCAAATTTTAGAAGAAATATTGATTTGTTAGGAGTGTAGTACCTTTTTTGACCATCTGATGGCAGTATAAGACTGTTTGAACCAAAGGATGAATGGGAGGGAGGGGCCTTGACGTGACATGGGCTGATAAGGTGATACAGCGTACACTCAGTGGTTTGAGCTCGTTAGCATTTGTCACACAAATATTTTAATTAAAAAAATCAGATAAAAAGTTCTCAACTTCTTTTTGTGGAGAAAAACAACATTTTACACGAAGGCACATGTTTCAACTATGGATTTTGAAGCTTTGACAAAACGGAGGTTAATTCCCGAGGTCGGCCTGTTAGCTTAGCTCATAGCTTAGCTTGTCAGCTTAGCTGCTTTTAATGATCCAAAAACCACATTTTGGACAGTTAAAACAGATTTTAAAGAGAAAAGAGAAAGTGAGGGGTCAGTGAAGAGCACCGGAGTCGAGCCTTTTGTCATCCAGTGTCTTCAGTAGAAAGAGAGACACAAAGAAATGACAAAGCTGATAAATGAAAATGAGGTCGATAATTTTCAATCATCATGCGATTAATTGATTTATTGATTATCGCGATAAGCCTGCTCACGTGACTGGGATGACACGAGATAAAAAGTTAACGAAAAATAATTTGGACAGGCCGCAGCCATTTTGTAGTTTTCTTTCAATAAGCCTACACTGTTTTACCAGTGGTTTTGCCAGTGCCATGTGGTTTTCGTCCTGGTCGTGGAACACTGGACCAGCTCTACACCCTCAGCAGGGTCCTGGAGGGTACGTGGGAGTTTGCCCAACCAGTTTACATGTGCTTTGTGGACTTGGAAAAGGCATTCGACCGTGTCCCTCGGGGGGTTCTGTGGGGGGTACTCCGGGAGTATGGGGTACCAGGCCCATTGATATGGGCTGTTAGGTCCCTGTACGACCGGTGTCAGAGCTTGGTCCGCATCGCTGGCAGTAAGTCAGGCTCGTTTCCAGTGAGAGTTGGACTCCGCCAAGGTTGCCCTTTGTCACCGATTCTGTTCATAACTTTTATGGACAGAATTTCTAGGCGCAGCCAAGGTGTTGAGAGGATCCGTTTTGGTGGCCTTAGAATTGCTTCTCTGTTTTTTGCAGATGATGTGGTCCTATTGGCTTCATCAGATCGTGATCTACAGCTTTCGCTGGAGCGGTTTGCAGCCGAGTGTGATGCGGCCGGGATGAGGATCAGTTCCTCCAAATCCGAGGCCATGGTCTTGAGCCGGAAAAGGGTAGCATGCCCTCTCCGGGTCGGGGAGGAGGTCCTGCCCCAAGTGGAGGAGTTTAAGTATCTCGGGGTCTTGTTCACGAATGAGGGAAAACTGGAGCGTGAGATCGATAGGCGGATAGGTGCAGCGTCCGCAGTGAAGCGGGCGCTGTACCGGTCTGTCGTGGTGAAGAGAGAGCTGAGTCAAAAGGCAAAGCTCTCAATTTACCGATCGATCTACGTTCCCACCCTCATCTATGGTCATGAGCTTTGGGTTATGACCGAAAGAACAAGATCTCGGATACAAGCGGCTGAAATGAGTTTTCTCCGCAGGGTGTCTGGACTCTCCCTTAGAGATAGGGTGAGAAGCTCAGTCATCCGGGAGGGACTCGGAGTAGAGCCGCTGCTTCTCCACATCGAGAGGAGCCAGTTGAGGTGGCTCGGGCATCTGGTTAGGATGCCTCCTGGACGCCTCCCTGGTGAGGTGTTCCGGGCATGTCCCACCGGGAGGAGACCCAGAGGAAGACCCAGGACACGCTGGAGGGACTATGTTTCTCGGCTGGCCTGGGAACGCCTTGGGATTCCCCCAGAGGAGCTGCTCCAAGTGGCTGGGGAGAGGGAAGTCTGGGCCTCCCTACTTAGGCTGCTACCCCCGCGACCCGACCCCGGATAAGCGGAAGAAAATGGATGGATGGATGGATGTTTTGCCAGTCAAACAAACTACATTACCCAGAGGCCAACAGTGTTTCCAGCCACTGCTTTCTGCCAAAATACAGGGAACCCCCGACCTACGAACGAGTTTGGGACCTAAGAACCGTTCGCAGGTCGATCGGTTCGTAGGTAGGGGGTGAAAGTAGCGTCTCGTTCGTAGGTCGCTATTCTGTTCGTAGGTCGCGGAAATACCGCTAACGGACCGCCGCGCCCACATTTAACAGCATGACACTGACATACTGGGCTATATACATGCACAGAACTTTATTTACAAGCACTTATCTAAACAATTACACCACACATGCATCCATAAACACCTGTACATCAGTAACTTCACATCAGAACTGCAGCAAATCAGCAGGAAATCTCATCATCAAAATTATGTCAACAATCACACATGAGCACTTCTGAAAGTGCAGCTTTTCACATCAAAACCTGCAGCAAACCAGGGATTCCCATCATCAAAATGATGTCAACAATCACACATGAACACTTGTCAAAGTGCAGCTTTTCACAGCAAAACAGCAGCAAATCAGAGAGTCACATCATCAAAATGATGTCAACAATCACACACGAACACTTGTCAAAGAGCAGCTTTTCACAGCAAAACAGCAGCAAATCAGAGAGTCACATCATCAAAATGATGTCAACAATCACACACGAACACTTGTCAAAGAGCAGCTTTTCACAGCAAAACAGCAGCAAATCAGAGAGTCACATCAGCAAAATGATGTCAGCAATCACACATGAGCACGTTGTGTTGATGAGTGTCCATGTGCATGAGAAAGAAGTCCATGAACTCAGAAAAAGCGAGAAGCAGCAGAAAAATGAATCAAAATTGTCTTACTTTGACCGAAGTGTAGGTAGACAGATGTTGTTCTCATGATCAAACCTGCATCTGATGGAACTGCTGAGCCATTGCTCAACAATGAATGTTGGGAGCATTTTAGGCCAGCTGTAAGTTCAGGCATGTGTCAGTTCAGGTCTGTGGTCCTGATGTGAGCAGGTCTGTGCATCACATGAAGTTTTTTTGGTTTTTGGCAGCAGTCATTTATGCAGAACGACACAAAGGTGATGGATGGAGGCAACATGCAGGACACCAGAGGCAGGCTGGAGGACCAGTAGCACCAGAGGCTCATCCATGACGTGGATCAACACGCGGATGAACTGTTGGAACACAACCACACACACACGTCAGCACCTGCTGATAACAACAACACAGACAACAACAACTTCTCCTTACGTGTGTGGTGTGGTGTGTGGAGCAGGAGGACAGGCAGGAGGCTGGAGGCAGAGCAGGAGGCTGGAGCAGGTGCAGGAGGCTGGAGGACCAGTAGCACCATGACGTGGATCAACACGCGGATGAACTGTTGGAACACAACCACACACACACGTCAGCACCTGCTGATAACAACAACACAGACAACAACAACTTCTCCTTACGTGTGTGGTGTGGTGTGTGGAGCAGGAGGACAGGCAGGAGGCTGGAGGCAGAGCAGGAGGCTGGAGCAGGTGCAGGAGGCTGGAGGACCAGTAGCACCATGACGTGGATCAACACGCGGATGAACTGTTGGAACACAACCACACACACACGTCAGCACCTGCTGATAACAACAACACAGACAACAACAACTTCTCCTTACGTGTGTGGTGTGGTGTGTGGAGCAGGAGGACAGGCAGGAGGCTGGAGGCAGAGCAGGAGGCTGGAGCAGGTGCAGGAGGCTGGAGGACCAGTAGCACCATGACGTGGATCAACACGCGGATGAACTGTTGGAACACAACCACACACACACGTCAGCACCTGCTGATAACAACAACACAGACAACAACAACTTCTCCTTACGTGTGTGGTGTGGTGTGTGGAGCAGGAGCACAGGGAGGAGGCTGGAGGCAGAGCAGGAGGCTGGAGGCAGAGCAGGAGGAGCACGGGTACGTGGTACCCGACGCTGTTCCATGAGGCGAAACAGCAAGTGGATCTGTTGAAACACAAACACACACAGACGTGAACACCTGCTGATAACAACAACACAGACAACAACAACTTCTCCTTACGTGTGTGGTGTGGTGCATAGCAGGTGTGTGGATGGACCAGGGGGACGTGCCGCTTTGGAGGCTGTCGAGAGAGAGGTGATGATTACAGTAGGTGTAGATGTAAGTTAAAAAAAAAGAGAAAATAAATTAACACGTCTTTGCTGTACCTTTCTGACGTTGCTGTGCTGGGATGTGAGGGTGGGCAGGTCAGTGATGGGATGGTGGAGTTGGTGAAGAGGAGGGGGAGGAGGAGGAAGGCTGTGAACATAAGCAGAGACAGATGACATTAATTTGTGTAACATGACAACTCCAAAAAAAAAATTTCATTTCAGTACGTGCTGTACCTGGAGGGAGGGAGCCGGGGGGGGGCGGCGGCGTGTTTCACTGGGGAGATGGTGGGCTGTCCATGTCCTCCTGGCTTGCTGCAGTAGGACTGGATGGCCTCTCGTCCGCTGGGATGTCCAAGGCCTCCTCCTGGCTTGCTGCAGGAGGACTGGATGGCCTTTCAGCTGGTGCATCAGCAGATCCTGGAGGCGGTGCTGTGACCTTTGTAAAATATTGCAGCATGCTGCTCTGCACCTTTTCTAGCTTTTTATCATCCAGGATCTGCTGATAACACGCAACTTCATTGAGGACACCCCGACGGACCTTGGCGAACCTCTCACAGTCCACGTCCTGCTTCTCCATCCTCGCCAGGAAGCTGTGGAGTTCCTGAAAGGCCAGCACCATCTCCTGCCTGGTGAAGGTCGGAGGAATGACCTCCACCTCCTCCTCCTCCTCAACTTCCACATCCAGGACGTGCCTGTCGAGCTGAATCAGGTCGTCTGGGGACAGGTCCTCTCCTGATGCACCCAGCAGGTGTTGGATATCGTCCTGGTCCATTTCGAGCTCCAGTGACCTGCCCATCCTCACAACATCCTCGATTACACGGTCCACCTCCTGGGAATCGTGTACCCCCTGAACAAGCTCTGGACAGAGCTTCTTCCAGACTCCACACATGTTCTGTGGAGTAACACGATCCCAGGAGTGGCCAATGTTGTGCACAGCATCGAGGATGTTGTACTTACGCCAGAAGTCTTTCAGCGTGAGGGTCTGAGAGTTCTCCGTTGCCTCCAAAGCGGCACGGATGACTCGCTGCAGGTAGTACGCCTTAAACGTACTAATAACCCCCTGGTCCATTGGCTGGATCAAAGAGGTGGTATTGGGAGGCAGGTACACCACCTTCACATGCCTGTTCAACGTGGTGAGAGTAGGGGGGTGTCCTGGAGCGTTGTCCAAGACTAGCAGGACTTTAAAGGCAATCTTCTGGTCACTGCAAAAACGCTTCACTTCTGGAACAAAGTTGTTGTTGAACCAATTTGTAAAAACTTCCAGCGTCACCCAAGCCTTTTTATTAGACGCCCAATAAACAGGAAGTGTAGATTTAACAACATTTTTGAAGGGCCTGGGTTTATTAAATTGGTACACCAACAACGGCTTGAGTTTGCAATCACCCGAAGCATTGCCCCCCACCAGCAAGGTCAAACGCTCCTTGCCGACCTTGTGGCCGGGTGCGGTTCGTTCTTCCCTACTGATGTAGGTCCTGTCTGGCAAACGCTTCCAGAACAGCCCTGTCTCATCCACATTGAAGACCTGCTGGGGAGTGTACCCACCGTCCCTGATGATCTCAGCCAGTTCTGCTGGGAATGCCTCAGCTGCCTCGTGGTCAGCACTTGCTGCCTCACCTAAATGCACACAAAATGACACGGTTAACCTGTTGTAACACTGTAATAAAAGGGAAAAAAAATGTAAAAAACAATCGTAAGTCGTGGACTACCTGTACTGTACCTGCATTATTAAAAAATAAAAATGAGAAATTAAATGCTCACCCTGCACTCTGATGTTGTGGAAGTTGTTTCTTTTCCTGAAACGATCAAACCATCCTTTAGATGCAGTGAAGGTCTCTGGTCCATCCAACTCCCCTGATGTGCTGCTTGAAGTCACTCCTCCTGCGCTTGAAGTCCCTCCTCCTGACGTCCCTTCACCCGGATCGCTCTGGGAGGACGTCCCTTCACCCGGATCACTCTGGGAGGACGTCCCTTCACCCGGATCACTCTGTGCAGCCCCCTGCCCCCCCGCACCCCCCTGCTCCCCTGCACCTCCCTCACTCGTCCCAAGTTCTATCAGCCTGTTATAGATCCTCCTCGCCTTCTCGCAAATCACCGACATGCCAACTGGTATTCGGCGTTGCGTGTTGTCCTCCAGCCATAGCACAAGCAACCGTTCCATCTCTACTATTCTACCCGTCCTCTGTTTAGTTATGATGGTGGACTTCATTGGGGCCGAAGCACGGACTTGCTGCAAAATGCGCTCTTTGTCCGCCACTATCGTCCCCACAGTCGACCTCGGTAAATCTAGCCTCTCTCCTATTTTAGATGGCGTCATTCCCTCATCAGACATTTTTATTATTTTTGCCTTCGTCTCCAGCGTGATGGTTCTGCGAGGTTTTTTCCCCTCTGCCGCGGCCGCGGACTTTCCAGGTCTCTTTGGAGCCATTCTTCGTACGAGCTAACGTGCTAACTCCTAAGGAGCAAAAATTAAAATTAATGCTAACGTTCATAAATCAATGCAAACATTTGCTTTCGTCTAAAGATTTCTTTGAGTACGACCGTACCTGCCCGTTCGATGACCCGTCGAAAAATACAGTAGCGTCGAAAATTAGCTAACGTGCTAATTCCTAAGGAGCAAAATTTAAAATTAATGCTAACGTGCTAACGTTCGCTTTAGTCTAAAACTGCTACTGTAAATTAAAATTTATTACTGTACCTGTTTGTACGTTGTTCGTTTTCTCTCGTCGTCGTTCTTCGTTGTTCTTAGTTCGCTGTTCGTAACTCTCTTCTCTCATCAATCAAAGTGGAAAACCACGAGGCACAAAATGGCCGCAGCCCTTTAAATAGTTACCGCTTTACCTGTACGGATCCCTCCGCCGCCAGCTGCAATGCGGCTGTGTGTACATCCGCCAGAAGCCCAGCCCCCCCCTCTCGCTGGCGGTACTTTTCCACTGCCATGCGCAGTGTCACGCCCATGCCCAACCAGCAACAGCCAAAGGCAATCCCCTCCCCCACCTCGCCGATTGCCGTTTTGTGACGCAGTTTCGCCGTAGCTCGATTATATACCTGTAATGGGGCTCGTTCGTAGGTCGTGTGCCGTAGGTCGATTATATATTTTTAACTTGGTTCGTTCGTAGGTCACATATTTTCTGCCGTACGTCGATGGTATTCTTCTACTTTAACTCGTTCGTAGGTCCCGTGGTTCGCAGGTCGATGGAGTCGTAGGTCGGGGGTTCCCTGTATTTTCATGAGGATTCAACTTCTTGTGCGGATTAAATTTTGTTTTGACACAAATAAACTGTCCAACTGCTGCCAGAGACTTGTGCACAACTCTTTGTGTTGTTGGAGAAATAGCAGAATGAGGAAACATTCAAGTTATTGCATTATTTTATTTAGTTGTTTTGTCTCGTGTGAACAATAAACGTCTGAAAAGTTAAGAGCCCAAAAATAAAAACACCCATGAAACAGGTGCGTAACACAAATATAATCCTAAAGTAAACCAAACTGTCACAGTAACCATTTAAAAAAGTTACATAAATGGTAAATGGAGCTTATTTATATAGCGCTTTCCAGCCCCCTGTGAGGAGCCCCAAAGCGCTTTACAATACCAGCCATCCACCCATTCATTCAGACATTCATACACCGGTAGTGGTAGCCTGCCTTGCAAGGCGCCATCCAGACCTACCGGGAGCAATTTGGGGTTAAGTGTCTTGCCCAGGGACACAACGACGCATGGTGGGCGGATGCGGGATTCGAACCTCCAACCTTCCGATCGGGGGTCGACTGCCATTACCACTGTGCCACGGTACAAATAAATGTATTTTAATGGAATCAAGAGCAACAATGTATAACAATGGCCCAAACAAGCCAACACCTTGTATAACCTTTGACCTTGACCTTAACATTTAAAAACACTTTCTAGTGTTGATGCACACGTGTCTGGAGTTCTGTTAAATTATCTTGAGCGGATCAGAAGTTCTAGGCGGGTCAAGAGAAAGTTTACGGACAGACGGAGACTGTACTGTAACACGCCTGACTTTTGACGATGTATAAAAATAAAACTTTGCATAACCTTTGTTACAGTACCTTAACATAGTGCACAACTTATTTACCTTTATTGTTAAAACATTTTCATTAAACTGTGTAAAATTATTTATATGATGGAACGCTGCACCTCACGGGAGCTATGAAGCTGTAATTAATCCAAACTATTTAAATTCAAACAAAACAAATGGGTTAAAATAATATTGTTG
>JBBPBX010025778.1:7388-20106 GCA_038048925.1 Garcialebias charrua
TATATATATATATGTATGTATGTATGTATGTATGTATGTACAAAGTATATATATATATGTATGTATGTATAAACAAAGTACACATATATATGTGTGTGTGTGTCACACTGTTACAATTTTCTAAACAATGTTTCTAAAAGACACAGCATGTCATGAATTCAGCTCCCTGCCTCTGCTGCTCTTTGCCTCCTGCAAGCGCTCTTGGCCACGCCCACTTCTCCACTCTGCATGAAGAACAGCTGATCAGCTGCAGTGTGGGCTGCACACAGGTGCTAAATAATTTCAAATAATATAATATAATAAATATAATTAAATAATTAAATAAATCGTATAATAAAATAAAATTTATTTTGAATAAAAATTCCATACCGATCGTGCGGCTCATCCATGAATCAGCGGTTTGTGTGTCATGCCCAGTCTTATTTTGAAAAACCGCGATAGAGCAAGTCTGCAATAAACGAACCGTGAAGTCATGAGGGACTACTGTATTTTCAAAATGTGAATATGTAAAAGTTTCCCTCTCTGGCTGTGAACCTTTTTGTTTAGAATGACCTTGTTGTTGCTGTGTTGTACTTTGAGTTCACGCGAGTTCCTCTCCTACATTTACATTATAATCTTGGAGGCCCGGGGTTCTTCTATGGAATTTTTGTTGTTGTTGGGTTATTTTAATTTGAATTTTTTGTCACAGGTTTGATTTGATGCCTGATAGATGGGGTAAAGCCTTCAGTAACAAGTCGTTTGAAGCTTTTTCAGTCAGTAACATCAGGCCCCAGCTCTGTTCTGATTTCATCTGCTGCAGTCGTGCACACGCTGTACAAACATCAGCTCCACACGTCAGCTCGCTTTACGCAAATGCCAGGCTACGTGCGCATGTTTGTGCAATCTGTTTTTCTGCTGACGTTCACAGGAGACTGTCATTGTTCATGTCCCCGCATGGAATATGATACAGGAGAGGAAAAAAAACAATGAGGCAGTAGGCGAGAGCAGCACAAGACAGGAAAAGGGAGGGAGCGGCCTATTAATAGACTCAGTGTGGAACTGTGAAATACAAATGTCGAGTCTGTGTGCACGACTCGGATGAGCTCGATGTGGAGCTCTGAACCAAGTCTGTGGTTAGTTCAGTGCAGGCAAGAATCAGGACAGACACCCCCGCCCCCCATCTTGTCTCATCCTGTTGGTCTGTGAAGCTCTGACTGTTGATGTTTGTGGTCTGTGTGCATGTTCACTCACCTTTATTTGCTGTTTTCACTCTCTCTGATCTGCATGAATCGTGCACAGGTCTGTGCATTTTTCATTTTTACCTTTACTGTATATATATTTTTTTTTTTTTTGCAGTCACCTTCTGCTTGAGTCATCTTGAAAATGAGTTCTCATGACTCAGTGAGACTACCTGTATAAATAAAGGGTAAACAAAACAAAAAAATCTGGAGCAATGCACACACAAATAGTAGGTACCGTATTTTTCAGAGTATAGGTCGCACCTTTTAATCATTTTTCATGGCCTGTGACCTATACTCAGGTGCGAACTATATATGGCTTTTTATCACTTTCGGTGAAACAAATTTTTAAATCCAGCTCATTTCACAATTACGTTCATTTATTAAGGAAAAGTTCACATATGTGCTATAATTTTTATCAAACAAACAATTGTTTTTAAGTGTTAATCTTCTTAAAAGCCTTGCTGTGCGCTCCTGTGGCAGACATTTGCTGCAGAGCTAAACGTAGGTGCGACCTATCTAGGGACTTTTCCAATTTATTGGTAATAATTGGACAATGCGACCTATACTCCGGTGCGACCTATACTCCAAAAAATACGGTACACAAAATTGAAATAGTAAATAGTACTGTACACAAACAGTACGCATGATCCTCATTTGTATTGTCACAGCTGAAATATACAATTGAGGAACTTATATTTTAAGGAATCTACACAAATAGTCCATTTTTGCACAAGATTTTCATAACTAAATCCCAAATCAGTGATTTTTAAATAAAATTCAGCAAGGTCTGCCTCCCAAAGATTTTTTTCTAACAAAGGTCCAGATTAAATTTAACTTCTTTTTTTTTTTTTTTTGAGACAGCCGCCATGTTTTTTTAAACAATACGGTATTATCTTTTCAAGTCCGTCCATTAGCTGGTACATGTCCATTAGCTTCCAGTTTCTCCACAGTGAAATGTAGAATCAAAACAGACTAAATGTGGAATTACCTTAAATACTAGGAAGGTTGCACGCCTATAAATAAACATAAATTGTAATAAAAGTAATAATAATAATAATAATAATCATCATCATTTTATTTAAAAGCGCCTTTCAGGACACCCAACGACACTTAACAAACCAATACTGTACAGTGTAATACAGATCAAACAATATCAGCGACAAATTGAAATATAAAATACATAAAGATTATAAAATGCAAAATAATAGAAATACATTTATTAAAGTTAATAAGGCAGCACGGTGGCTCAGTAGAGTTGTTCCTTCTCAATGAGAAGGTCGTCAGTTCATGGATGCATGATAATAATAATAATAATAATAATAATAATAATGATAATAATAATAATAATAATAATAATAATAATAATGACAATAACATTCATTCAACCTTTATTTTGTAAACTGTAGAAAAGTGTCGTCACGTAAAAGGAAATAATGAAAATATGGGAAAATGTGAAAGTAAACCACATTCCACCATTAGGAGAACCTTATTTTGAAGATCTAAACAAACTTATTTTAAAGACTATAAGGAACAAATTTGCCAAAATGACTAATTTATTGAAACAGTTCGGAACAAGCCGTTCATTGTATTTTCTTTAATCTGTCTGTTAGAACCAGAATGAGGCAGGGTCTACTTAAAAATATTAAAAATAAAAAACTCACAGTAAAGCACGTTGGAGGGAGTATCCTGCTCTGGGACTGCTTTGCTGTTCTTGGAACTGAAGGGATTTAAAAAAAAAAAACACTAAATAAATGAAGGAGTCTGAAACTTTTAAAGTAAGTTTTGACTCAAATAAGGGCAAACAATAAAGTGATTTAAATTTAGCTGCAATCTTACAAATATACAAATGAGAGAATGTCATTTTAGTTTTGTATTCTGCAACTAAATGTGAGTGAAAGCTGTGGAAAATCTTTACATGTTGTTTTTATTGGATTTTTTGCTTGAAATGTACAAAATATATTAGCATCATGTTAGCATTCTACATTTTATGGTGATTTTTTTTAGCAGGATTCCATAATTTACATAAACATTTACATTTATTAACATATTATTAGTGGAAAACTCATTCACTGCTTAGTTGTTTTATTGTTGTTACCATCAGGCCTCTTCAAGCCCTGAAGTGTTGAGCTTCTGTCATCATTCCTCAGATTTCACAGCATCTTCTTCCTCAGACAGACAGAACAACCACTCTGCTCCCACCTGACTGTAGATAGTTATAAATACTTTTCAAAGAGTTTCATATTTTAGAGACATGGGAGCAGAGGGGAGCGTTCTGTGGCTGGACAGAAGAGACACTTCTTGCATGATCAGAGCATCAGAAAATTTAAAGTTAGGGGTTGTTTTGTAATGTTTGGGGTTTTCTAAATTATTATATTTGTTCTCAGCTAAACAGAAGGAGAGCTCTGGAGACCTAAAATGTTCAGCATCAGAAGACAATTACAGGCGAGCTTGACGGTTATTGGTCAAAATTATCAACAGATTTGTGAAAATGTGCAATGATCAGCATTTTGGTTTGTCTTCCCACAGTTTTCTGTAGATCATTTAAAACCCTCCTTCAGTGCAATCGATCCGGTTGACTACACCTTTTATTGTATTTGCAGCAGTTTGTATACGTCATGGAGTCATATTTACAGGGGGGTCAGCTCAGCACCAGTCAGGCCTCCCTCTGCACCGAAGCATGACGAGATGATAAATCTCAGAATGATGTGAAACACAAAGTGAGAGCTGTAACAGATGAAAAAGTGGAGTTTTCTCCAAACAACCAACAGCAGCCTTGATGAGGTTGAGCTTCTTGTTTGAGGATCTGAGGAACTCAGAAAAGGACAGACTCTCCCGTTGTCCCTGTCAAACCTCTTTCTCACCCTTTACTATCATCTTGTGTGGCGGGCGGCCTCAGGTCCGTGCAGACAGGAAGTGAGAGGATCGTGGACTTCGTGGGTCGTGGTACAAAACCTTCATTCATGCATGGTCCCTTTTGGTGTCGCAGCCAGCATGAGAACAAGGACACAAACTGTGAATCATCTTTGCACCTTTCAAGGAAATCCTCCTTCAGTACTTATGGCTTTGGTTTCTGCAGACTTCATTTTTTTTCTTTTTGTAACTGACTCTTATGATTTGTTTGTTTTTTGTTAAGATGCCTCTTTTTTTTTTGGGACTAATTACAATGTATAAACATTTATTCTAGCAATAGTCTTCCTATTAAAATAAACTGTGCTAATGCATCCTCTGAATAATGGAAACTAGCATATATGAATATATGAATATACATAGAGAGAGATGACAATAATCAAAACTGCAAAATGATTTTCTTAATAAAATTGTGAACTGCGAAGTGGCTTTGTTTTTATTTCTATTTTTTGTTTCTGTATCGTAACTTGAGCATATTGACAAATGATAGTTTCTGCTAATACTACTGTGTACAAAGTTTAAATTACTTCAGATATATCAGTAACTTCTGTTCCACTCACTCCTCGGTGTCTTGTCAGCTTTGGAAACATTTTTAAAACAACTATTTGCTAAATTCATGTGAAAGCTGACTAAATATGATATTTGATCCTTTTCAAAAACAATCAACAATCTAAATCTGAGTTTTTTGTATTTTTATCATTTCAGCCAATCTTTTGATTTATTATTGAGTACTTTTGATTCTGCTCTATAATTTATAGCCTGATTTTTAAATTATTTAAAGTACAGTGAAGGAAAATAACATGTGTTTTTATCTTACCACTCTGTTTTAAAATACAACACTACTATTGGCTCAGTCTGTATGATCAACACTTGCACAGATTTAAAGCAATAGTTCGGCTATTGTGAACTTGGGTTTTGCATAATGCCATGCACAGTAAATATCAAACCTGTTTTAGAGGACTCTTTAAATTATCTTGATTTGGAGAAACAGAGTTTAATGCTGACCAGACGGACGCGCTAATGGCTAGTCGGAGTGGGACAAGACTACAGTGGATTACTGCTGTCTAAAAACAAGTCAACACTATTTTATAAACTTTCTCAATGTTTCTTGACCACAGTTATTCCCACAGACATGTTTGATTATTCTTAAAGAGGTGGCCCTGGCTGCAGTGGATGTGCTACAGCCAGCTGCTGCTGTCTATAACTACAGAAGTATATGTAAATAACTAGTTTAATAGGTACCACTTTACAATAAGGCTCCCCTTTGCTAATAAACAGTTTATAGATACATTATTAGTTCCTCTATAAACACTTTATACATAATTAATAACTGCTTATTATGCATTAATTAAGGGTGACAGAGACAAAATTGACCAGTTTCTTGCCAAACAGTGAGTCAAATCTGTTCACCTATATATTTAAACTAGATTTGTTATATTAAACATTGCAGACTAGTTACTACCTTGTAAGCACAATAAGCATTTGTAAACCTGTTTTTTAGGATATACAGTAATATGTAGATACTGTACTTATAATGCAGTGATAGATGAAATATATTTGTGAACAGATTTGTCTCACCATTTGACAAGAAACTGGTCAGTTTTCACCCTTACTTAATGTATAGTAAACTGTTATTAGTGATTTACAAAGTGTTTATAGAGAACTAATAACATATCTATAAAGTATTTATTAGCATCTATAAGGGGAGCCTTATTGTAAAGTGGTACCGTTTTATCTTCAAGCAATTTCCCAATCCCTTAGTGTTAAATTGATAATTTAATCTAATCCAATCACATCAAAATTTAGCTCAGTGTTGGTGAATTTAATGAGTTATAGTTGTTTTTGTTTCGGTTATGGTTACTTTCTGAGTTTCATAAACACCTGCATTAGTTTAAAAGATATTTTGCTAACAGGCAGTTGACACCAGCTGTTGCTGTCAATGATTTAAACAGAATTTGTAACGCTCAGAGAATGTGTTGGGGTGAGTTACAAACATGTCTGTGTTCGTCAGCGTTGTCTGAGTTCTGGAGCTGCCTCCAGAATTAATCAGCTGTCAACGTGTATCAAATGATTACTTTCAGAGAGTTGTATTAAAATACTTCAGTGATACATGAGGTGATATTTTGTCTGACACAGAGAACATGACACAAACTCATGGACCTGTTCAAAAAACATTATTACTTTGTGCCTTTGTCAGCAGACATATAATCATATAATGCAAACGTGTAAATGTTTTTAGCATTTCAATAAACTGCAATATTTGTGTTGTTCTATAAAGACGGTGGTCTCGGACACCGTAGAGTCGGACCTCGTGTCAAACTCAAGACCTGCAGACCAACTCTGGCCCTTGTTAAAATAATATCTGTACCCCTAGAAGATGATATTTTAAATGTAAAATATTTTTATCGCTGCACATTTTGCTTAAAAAACAGATAACTACTTCACTTAGTGCAGACTTCTCAAGCTTGAAGCCAGAAAAAAGTAAAAAAAATTTAAAAGAATATTTACTTTTGATGTGGAAAGAGCAACAGAGAGCTTCAAATAAGACCCATAAAGCAAACAAACAGATGTTGACTTAACTTGAGTTCATAGATCGACTGAAACTATGGCTTGGACCAAGTTTTTAATTTTGGCCTTTTGGTAAATTAGTTTGACACCCTGTGAATCCAGTTTCAACTCCTATTTTTCCAAACTGAAGCCATTCAAACTTCAAAGATCTACCTACAACAGTTGAGATACTGTATTTTCTGGTGTATAAGTCGCATTTATTGTGCATCAACGCTGACGTGCTGCGTTCATTACGCATTTATTTAATGGTCAAAACAGCTTCATTTCATCTGGGCGGTGTGGCGCCAATCCATCCATCCATCCATCCATCCATCCATCCATCCATCCATCATGGTTGGAGCCCCGAGCTCTCCAACATTTTTCCACCTGCAAAAGCTGAGTGAAGCGAGTGCACACAGGAGGACTCGCTGTTGCAGTTCGTGGAAATTTAAAGTGTCAGTCAAAAATGACGTTATGAATATGGAAAAAATATCATATATAAATCACAGGACGGTGGCACGGTGGCGCAACTGGTAGAGCTGCTGCCTCTCAGCGTGCAGGTCCCTGGTTCAAATCCCTGTCTGGGGGCCTTTCTAGGTGGAGTCTGCATGTTCTCTCTGTGCATGTGTGGGTTTTCTGCAGGTACTCCAGTTTCCTCCCACAGACCAAAAACATGCATGTTACACTGATTGATGCTAAATTGTCCCTGTGTGAGTGAGAGAGTGAATGGTTGTTTGTCTCATTTGTCTCTACGTGTCCCTGTGATGGACTAGAGACCTGTCCAGGGTGCACCCCGCCCCTCGCACAGCGACTGCCGGACATGAGCGCAGGCGACCCCTGTGACCAAAAATGGAAGAAGTGGGTAAAAGATAATGGATGGATGGATGGATGGATGGATGGAAGTCACAGGACTCACAGATCTATGCAAAAAAAAAAACTGTGACTTATACGCTAGAAAATACGGTACTTGTTGTTCATAACAGACTCCTCTTTAAATCTGTTCTGTTGCTGTAAAACGTGATTTAATGTTGCCAGAGCCTCCCCGAGGGTTCTTTCATTCACACACAGAGCTGGCAGCTTTGCAGTCTTATTTCACTCTCACTTCTTTCATAACTCCTTGACATCTGCTTGGGGATGCTGCGCTCCAGCACGGTTGCCATGGAGACGGTGTGACGTCGAGGACGGATGTGGGCATCGGTGTGTGGAGCGACTTTGGTGGAGATGGAGATGCGTTACGACAGGCAGAGGTCTTCCAGCCTGCTGCTGGGGTGTACAACAACAGAGGAGGACGAACCCTCTCACTCCTGAAGCAACATGGCAACCCCTCCTGCCTGATCTTAATTAGATGATCACCCCATCACACACTGCAGCAGATACACACATTCAGCCAATTAGGTCAATGAAAAGCTAGCACACAGAAGCTAAATGAATGGGGGTGGGTGCTACTTTGGTAATCCTCGTGAATTTGATTGGTGACTCATGGGCTTCCACCACTAATGTCTCCGAATTTTACTATGAACCCTGAAGATCTCACGAAAGGAGGAGGCAGAAGGGGGAGTACTGAGACTGAGAGGTGGAGGATGGAAAGGGCGACGTGAAGGAGACCATCATTCTGAATTAATTTAAGACGAAACCTTCCTGTCACATACATCATATTGTATATATGTGATTTAAACTTGTTTTAGAACCGGCCAGCAAAGGTCTGTGCACAACCAAGATGAAGGCTTTGCACATCAACGCAGTGGCAGCTAAATGTGTTTTACACAGACAGGTCTTTGTGTAAAATCAATCAGAATGCGAAACATATCATCTTCATCAGCTCTTCAACCAGTTTGGGTTCAGCCAGTAAACATGCAGCAAATGCAGCAGCTTCATCTCTGCAGGGAGGAGTGTTGGAGCTGATAAGAACAGGGAGAGGCCTGCACCTCCCTGAAGACTCAGCTCAGAAATGGATAAATAGCGACATCATGTGGCTACTTTATGTACAACACCCTGGATGTTTATTTTTTACTTTAAAGCCGCACTATGTAACTTTGTAGTGCAGTCTAACTTTTCAAACAATATATTTTTAACATATTTCTTCACTCTGTCACTATCTACTGACAGACTGGTGTTAGACAAAGTAATCTCTGAAAAAAACTATAGTCCCCTTGCTTCTCTATCAGCATTTATAAAAACACTAAAAACACAGAGTGACCCGGACAATGACCAGCCAATAAAAACAGAGTTGTTTGTCACGCCCCAACCCACGCCCCCGCCTGTCCCAGCCTCAGCGCCGCGGCTCGTTCTCATTCAAAGGATTGCAAAGCGATGCAGGACTGTTTTGTATGTGACACAAATGTATTAAATATCCCTTCTTCATCCCAGAGCTGGACTTTTATTTTGTTTTTTTGCCAAAAGTCAAGTGATCGCTTCATCCTTCACTCACAGGAATGAGGAAATTGATTTGTCACGACTCACGAGCGAATTAAATCATGTCCAAAGTGGCTGGTGAAGCTCTGCTGATTTCAGGGTGTTTTTGTGTTGTTGGACGAGTGATTCATGGTTTTATTATATTTTTTAGAACGTTTTATTAACATATAATCACAGAACTTCGCAGTGCAGAGAAAGGACATGTAGTGGGGGCGGAACATTCCAGACATACCAGACATCGACTGACAGACATGAGGAAGTCACGAGCGAATTAAATCATGTCCAACGTTGCTTCGTGAAGCTCTGCTGATTTCTGCTGGTTTTTGTGTTGTTGGACCAGTGATTTATGGTTTTATTATATTTTTTAAAACATTTTATTAACATATAATCACAGAATTTCGCAGCGCAGACAGGACATGTAGTGGGGGCGGAGCATTCCAGACCTGCACTGACAGAAAGAGGAAATCACGAGCGAATTAAATCATGTCCAACGTTGCTTCGTGAAGCTCTGATGATTTCTGCTGGTTTTTGTGTTGTTGGACAAGTGCTCCATGGTTTTATTATATTTTTTAGAACGTTTTATTAACATATAATCACAGAATATTGAAACGTTCCGAGCGGACACACAGCAGGGGGCGAAGCTGCAGAACTCAAGTTCAACAGAGAAAGGACTGTGGCTCTGAGGGGAGGGAGCAGAATGCTTTTACCTGATGAAAGTTTTTCTAAGTCCCAGCGTACTGCAGAAATTAGTGAACCTTTAAAGCTGAACTATGTAACTTTGTAGTGCAGTCTGTAACTTTTCTAACAATATATTTTTAACATATTTCTTCACTCTGTCACTATCTACTGACAGACTGGTGTTAGACAAAGTAATCTCTGAAAAAAACTATAGTCCCCTTGCTTCTCTATCAGCATTTATAAAAACACTAAAAACACAGAGTGACCCGCCGTTAACCAGCCAATAAAAACAGAGTTTGTAACCAGCCAATAAAAACAGAGCTTGAATTTGAATTTCAGCAGGGCCAGGGGGAGCAGAGCCATATATGGCTCTGAGGGGGAGGGATCAGAATGCTTTGCCTGTTGAAAAATTTTCTAAGTTCTGCGCTCTACAGAAAGTTACACATAGCACCTTTAAGGTACAAAATACTCCAGATGTGCACATCAGTGAAGTGTTATTTGGGCTCACGTGTATCTTGCAGCATTTGTTCAAGTTCAAGTAGAATAAGGGAATTTTTGATCCTGCAGAAAGAAGATGTTGCAGCACTGTAGTCTTTTCTGGGGGTCTTGAAAAAAGGCAACGCAATATGAGTTGTACAAAGTAAAACACACACCAGTCGTGTCTTGATCCAGAAGAACACAGTCTTTGAAGTGGAAATATTCAGAGAAATTCAGCTAAATTAGAAGAAGAGGTCAGACTTTCTCAAAATGCAACTTGTTGCATTAACACATTTACGTGATCAAATTAGATTCAAACAATTTTTTTTTTAGTATTTCATGGTGAATGAGGAATTATTCAAATGGTGCACCAGCTTTGACTACATCCACACTGCGTGTCCCAATGCTCAGTTCCAACGTGTGTCGGTGTTTTCAGAAGAAACAATGGATGCTACACGTGTCAGCAGGAGGCCCATGTTGTCACGTCTGGATTTGTTGTGCGATCAGAACTGAATAAATTATTATCTGACACGAGTGTTCGGTCCAGTGTTTATATTTGATCCAGCCTCTTCGTTGAAGCAGAGGAGCTGAAGACGTGGAGTTCAATTAATATGCACAAAGTTGGTGTCAGTACAATTAATACTCGGATCAATGGGCATACCTGACTGTTCAGACTGCAGTCGCAAATCTGATTTAGCATCTAAAGGTCTGATTAAAAACATCTGATTTGACACATTCAGACTTTCAAACACAAACAAACAAGCAACAAACAAATAAACTAAATCACTACAGTATACGAGTCAAAACAATTAGATTTGGGCCACTTTTTTCCTGCAGTGTAAACATTTCAGGTATTTTCTATGCGTACTATTAGAAAAACACTAGGGATCACTTACTGCTTCTTATTTTACAGAGCAGTCACATCAAAGCTTGACCTCTTATAAATTCACGTCTATGGATGAAAATAACATTAACTGAAAAACTTTGTATGCATACAAAGTTTTAAACAAATGTCATAGACGATCAAACGGTCTAAAATAAAGCCAGTTTTGAGCAGCTATAAGATCAATTAGCTGTGTCAGTAATATGTATAAGTACAGGTAGTCCTCGACTTACGACGTTTCGGGGTTACGTCACGCATCTCGTAATATTTTTTTTTTTTACCACCATTACCCTCAGCACTGGCTCTCCTCAAGGATGTGTGTTGAGCCCCCTTCTGTTCACTCTGCTCACATATGATTGTGCAGCTACCCATCCAGGTTGTCATATTGTAAAGTTTGCAGATGATACAGCGGTGGTGGGATGCATCACAAACAATGATGAGTCCAGCTACAGACAGGAGGTGGAACACCTGGAGAGCTGGTGCAAAGAGAATAACCTTCACATGAATGTGAAGAAGACAAAGGAGATGATTGTGGACTTCAGAAGGAACAAACAAACCCACACCCCACTGAACATAGGTGGATCAGTGGTGGAAGTGGTCTCCAGCTACAAATACTTGGGTGTACACTTGAATGATAACCTCAGCTGGAGCAACAACACCACCAGCCTGATCAAGAAAGGTCATCAGAGACTCTACTTCCTCAGACGGCTGAGACGAGCTGGTCTGAGCAGCCCAGTCCTCACCTCCTTCTACAGGTGTGCAGTGGAGAGCATCCTGTGCTCCAGCATCAACGTGTGGCATGGAGGCTGCACAGTTGCAGAAAGAAAAGCTCTGCAGAGAGTGGTGAAGGCTGCACAGAAGATGTTGGAGTCAGTCTCCCCACCATCACAGACATTTACACCTCCAGATGCAGGAAAAGAGCCACCTGCATCATGAAAGACCTCACTCACCCAGCACACTCACTCTTTGCCCCACTCCCCTCAGGACGGAGGTTGAGGAGCATCAAATGTAGAACCACTAGACTGAGGAACAGCTTCTACCCTGAGGCTGTTAGACTCATGAATAAATAAATAATAAGAATAATCACTGTGAAATATCACATCATGCTGATGCTGATCTGTTTTCTTGTTGCTGTGTTCATCTGTGACCATCTGCTCATAAAGACTCATGTTCGTGCTGCTGTTTGTAATGATGTTTTTCTATTACTCTAGGGCTTAGTGTATTTCTAGTTGGATGTTTTTCTTAGTTCATATCCTAGATGTTATTACTGTTTTTCTCTTACATTTTGTTGTTGGATGTAACTGGGACCCTGTGTACATAATCTCATTTCATCACATGTACTGCGGTGCAAATGACAATAAAGACTCTCCGACTCTGACGACGTTTTGGGGTTACGTCACGCATCTCGTAAAAAAATGTTTTTGGAAAATTTTATTTTATGTGTTTAAATGTTCTTGATTTTATGTGTACAGCCCTTTGTTGCAGTTGTGGCTGTTTTAAATGGCTCTATAAATAAAGTATTATTATTATTTTGAAGCCGATTTACGCAGTTTCCGGAGGGAGGGGGGAGCTTAACGCGCTCAGTGGAAACTTA
>JBBPBX010025778.1:21439-38616 GCA_038048925.1 Garcialebias charrua
CGTGGAAATACAGGAGACCTTATTGTTTGGAGCGGAGGTTTACGAGGCAGAGAGGCTACAGCTGAGCAACGAGCTAACATGCTAACAGACGTTGCTGTAAACGCTGTGGACCGCGTGAAGCTGCAGGAAGCTGCAGAGCTCACCAGCTCCCAGTAAGAAATTAACTCTTTTTTTCCCTTCATTATGGCTCCGAATGTATGTGTTTTTTGATAATTATGTAGGGTAATGTGTTAGGATAGGCTAAGTGCTTGGTAAAAATCCAGTACTGTACGTATGAGGTGCCGTTTGGATGTATTTTCTGACTTACGTCGATTTTCGACTTACGAACGTAGGAACGAAACTGCGTCGTAACTCGGGGACCACCTGTAGTTTTAAGAGTCTTAATTAAAGACAACGTGATCCTCTGACCTTTATCTTTCTTCTCCAGAGTTTCCTCGGCCGCCGTCTTGTCAGCTCTGAAGAAGATCCGCGCGCTGCTCAGTGAGAAGTAGAGCAGCTCAAACTCCTGTCGTGAAAAGCAGACAGCAAAGACTTACAGGAAAACACTTGTGTTTTTATTCTACATCTCCACATATGTGATATAACAGAAATCATCCAGTCTGCTCAGTTTTGTTTTGACTCATGGACTGCTGTACCTGCAGGTAGACATCCAGCCTCTTCTGGGTGAGATTCATAGTTTGAAGCAACTTTTCATCTTGACCGGCAGACTGCACGTTCTGCTCCTTCGCCACGGCACTCAGCTCTTTCCTGTACTTATCTCGGACCGCCTGGAACCAGTGCAGAGAGTCAAACTCCAGGTACTGGTCCAGCAGCTTCAGAATGTACGCCACGCCTAAAAACAACAAACGCACACGCTAAATCAAAAGTTGATCAAGAAACAGAGAGTTCAGAATGAGTGTTTGGTTGTGTGCGTGTGCGGCATGCGTGTGTGTGTGTGTTCACCCATTGCAAAGCCATCGTCTGTAAAAGCAGCTCCGGTTTTGTTCTTCTTGTTTAGTTTCTCTTTGCAGCTGATGGAGTGCTCCACAAAATTCACAGTCTGTGTGTGGGATTAGTTGTGAGGTGACGAATATAAATTCAAGATAAAACAACAGCACGAAAACACGAAACAGACCACCATACACCACTGACCAGAGGGGGTACGATCATGTAGAAGTTCCTCAGGTGCATATTCTTGGCGCTGCGAAACTCTGGTGCAAACACAGCCACGAGCATCTTGAAGTACTCCGTCCCCTCTGCAGAGTTGCTGGTCAGATCACTCAACACTGAATCTAGAACACTAAAAACACAACAACAGTAAAGAAAGGACTGTGTAGATGAGGCAATGCTTTCTACTTATTCGGCTTTGGTGCCCTCTGCAGTCAAACATGAGAAATAACCTTAAAATAAACTTTTGAGCTCATGCTTCATTTGAAATCATCTTAATGAATCCAAAGATAAGACAAGTCAGTGAGAAACACAGAAATAAGGGTCTGAAGACAGTCATGCACATTAGTAGAGTTTTTTTTTTTTGTACCTAGCAGCCTTCTGGGTCTCCTCTGACAGTCCTTCCTCCTTCACCAACTCCTCAAAGTTGACTATATCCTCCAGGTCTGGGACAAATCTGCAATGACGGAAAGAAAGTTTCATTAAAATATGACAAGATTTCAATGACAGATATTGTAGGAGCACCGATATTATGTTATCCTTGGTTTAAAACTATGTTAAGATGGGGTATGTATTCATTCATCTGATGTATCCACAATAAGTTTATGAGGCACAAAAACATTGATTTTATGTAATCGAATAGTGATCTGATATAGTAACATTAAAAAAACAAAGTGATTGTGTTTTAATGGTGTCGCAGAGGATGTTATGAGGGGAAAGATGTGGAAACGATGTCATGAGTAACAAGGAGAAAAATAATGTAAGAGGAATTAATGGTGATGTGAGAAGGAAATATCTTCCAGCAAACCAAAGTTCTGACACCATTATAATCCAGCTGAAGCCAGAAGGAAAAAAAAAGAACGAGGGATGAACCAGACCCCAGGAGAGGAGTCGATCGCTCAATGGAAAGGAGAATCCAAAACCTTTATAATGTGTTGTATTGTAAGTTCAGAGTCGGTCACTGTTACCCAGGATGTTGACTCAAGGCTTGTTTTCTGATCTGTATTTTGTTGGGTCAGTAAATACACTTTTAAATCACCCATTGGACTCCAGCATCTTTTTGACTCTTCCATTTATGACTGTTAGCGAACATTTGAAGGCTGGTTTTTCCAGAGAAGCTTCCTAAGATAAATTTTAAATGACATTTTATTCATTCTGGGCTAAGTTAGTTTTTTAGCAATGATTAATTACAAAACACTATTTTGAACCGAGCAGTAAGAAACGCACCATTTCTGTACCCGGTTTACATTTTAACTCACTTTTTTAACTTTCAATTCACAAATTACACCAACAAAGAACCTGTTCCTGAATGGGCTCTTTTACCTGATGGCGCTGCTGCAACAGTGCAGGCCCCCAGAACGGATCATGCGCACGTAGCCCATGGCGTTTCCTGAAAGCAAGCAGGATAAAATAGTGCTGTTGTCCCCTGTGGATACACTTTGGAGTTCATCAGGGAGAATTTCTCACCGATCTGGCTGATGAGCTGTCTGAACTGATTCAGATAGCTCTGTCCATCAGGAGTGAGGCCCAGCTTTCGGATGCCTCGGTTGAACTTTTCTGCACGTTCAAACGGGTACTACAACAACAACAACAACATTACAGCCAAACAGTAAAATATCTAGTGATTTACAGTCTCAGGATTCATCCAGCCTTTACTCTCTCGTTTTTCTACATGACCAAAGTTTGTAAAACAACTGAATTTGAAGAGTAAATATTACCTTCTGATCCGACTGGTCTTTTGTGTCCCTGAAGAACCGGATGTCCTTTATAAGTCTAGACTTGATGTGTTCGTCGTACATAAACTGACTGAAGATGTAAAATTTTTTCCGCAGGAACTGGTAGGTGAAGTTGACCTGGAGAAAAAACGAGGAGTCGTGTTACTCTTTATCCATCCACAGAGGACAGAACTGGGTGATGTGGTTTAGATCTGTGTATTTCAAAGTGGGGACCGCCAGGGGTCGCTAGGTAGGCATCAGAAAACTGGAGAGATTATTTAAAAAAAAAGCAAAAATAAAAAATACCGGTAGTAATAATAAAAATTGCTCACCAGGGCAATCTGTAACTGTCATTTCCAGATACTGTAAACCAGAGCCATATAAAGTGAGAGTTGCGACACTTCCATAGACTTCCGTTGTAAGAATGGAATGCGGAAGTCACGTGGGTCATGGAGGGGGCGATTCGTTCCATGGCTGTTTTACAGTCTGACTCTGCCTGCAGTAGCGCTCCGTCGCCGCCAGAGGGCGCAGCTCCACAAGGTTTCCATAGCCGTTGTTTGGAACGATTGACCGCCTATCGGCGACTTCAAAGAGTGTCAGAACTCTCTATATATATGGCTCTGCTGTAAACACGCTTGAGAGAGGTTATATTTCTTTTGTTTTGTTTTTCTGGTCAACAGGTTGTTGAAAAGTTGTTTCAGTGGGAATATAATCCAGTTTAAAACATGTAAATTAATAACATTTTTATGCTCAGCAGCTGTAATACTTAGTTGAAAACAGGTCTCTCTTGTAAGTAAGTAAGTAAGTAAGTTTTATTTATATAGCACATTTCACAGACATGAGAGTCACAAGGTGCTTCACAAAAGGAAAAATAAAATCATAAAATCACAGAAAAATAAAATCACAGAAATACAGTACTATACAAAAAGGTAAAACATAACAAGCTCTAAAAACAATGTACAAAGTTAACCAAACGCCTGTCTGAAGAGATGAGTCTTAAGACTGTTTTTAAATGCAGCTGTTGACTCGGAGCAGCGTATTGTTATAGGGAGGCCTCGAGGCTCAATGGGATTAACCTGCCTAAATAAAGGTGGAAAGTTGATGTTTATTTACATATTTTGTAGCATTGTTTGTGGGTTTACGAGTGGGGCCACGGCCAGAAGCTAATACTGTATGGGGGGTCATGGCATGGAAAAGTTTGGGAACCTCTGGTTTTGATCAACTCACAGTGGTGTTCATGATGCCCGTGCCATGCGTCCGGATCGAGTTAGCCAAGTGGCGGATGTTGATGGTGTTCAGATGCTTGTTGTTGCTTGCCTTTTCGATGAAGATCTGTTGAAAAGTAGAGCTGTGTGAAGTTGACACCCCACCCACGTCAAAAATTAAAGCAAACAGTCTGAATGGTTAGTGCTGTGCTGGTTTGTGCCGTTAAAATTTTCGTTTGTGCTGCTTTGGTTTCGGAGATATTAAATATTATTTTTTAGGTCATCTGTTCCCCCTGTGTCGGGAGCGCGCACTGCAACCCAGTGTCGGGAGCGCGCACTGCAACCCGAGAGGCGGATCCGAAAAACTACGTCATCGGTCAAATATTTAATTATTAATATCTCATAAACTAAAGCAGCACAAACGCTAGTTTCAACAGCACAAACCAGCACTAACAAACTAGCCCACTCCGGTGCGTTTCGGAGGTGTATGGGGGGGGATGGTGACCTTTAGATGACCTAAAAAATAATATTTAATATCTCCGAAACCAAAGCAGCACAAACGAAAATTTTAACGTCACAAACCAGCACAAACGGAGCACTAACCATTCAGACTAATTGCTTTAATTTTTGACGTGGGTGGGGTGTCAACTTCACACAGCTGAAAAGTAGCAGTTTCAGAGCGAGCTGTGCGCAGCGCAAGAAAAAAAAGTCTTGGCTGAGTCTCACCTGGTTGTTGAGGTTGTACAGGTAACGTGAAACAAAAACATGAATGTTTCTCATGATCTCCAGGACGTCCAAACCCTGATAAGAAGAGCGTAAAAGATTAATCTTATGTTTATTTACCCCCCACCTCTGATGTGTTTGAAGTGCAAACATCCACACCTGCTCCAGGGTCTGGCTGGGCAGGTGTGCCTCTGTCATCGTGAGTCCGTAGCGCTGCGTTGCCAGGTTTCTCATCTCACTGTAGGTGGCCCAGTCATGCAGGGCGACAGTGGTGAGGTTGTAAAATGTTTTGTCCAGGTAGTGGGTCACATAGGCTACAAAACAAACAAAGAAACAAATCAACTCATGATGCCAGTTACAACAAAACCATACAGTTTTCTGACAATTCATAATCTTAAGTGACTTCAAGTGTGAATTAATTTACAAATGTTTCCAGTTAATCCCAGTTTTTGGTACCTACAGTATAGCTGTTTGTGTCAACTGGAACTTAAAGCAGCCAAAGTACACTAAAATGGTAAACTTGCAAAAGCAAAAACGAGATATTAAAATATTCCTAAATTAAAACATTTGTCCCAATTTTGACAAATTTCACTCAAACTGAATGCATCACGAGCAGAGACACAAGAACAAGACTGGAAATGGCTCAGGAGAGGTAGGTCACACCCTGTGGACCTTAAGCCGACAAGACATGGTGACCCACCACAGAGCCCAAAATACAGTATTAAGATGACCTGCCAAAAGTTAAGAAAAAATTTGATATTTTAAAATGCAGTTTTCTGCTTATGTCTACGTGAAAAATATCAAATAAGCTGTTTGTGTAATTGTAAAAAAAAATAACGTGTAATTTTACCATGTTTGGATTTTATTCTAAGAAAATGTCAGTAAGTTGACGTTTTTGCCAAAGAGCAAACTTCTTTTCAGTGAATAAACATGACAGAAAGCTGTCCGAACAACTTCATGTGGAGGGAGGATGAAGAAGTGCACGTTTGACTGAGGGACTTGTGTTAGAAAATGGTCAAAAGGATTAGATTAAGTTTCCTGAAAGTAATCCAAGTAAACACGCACGCAGGACCATTTTTCTGCACCTTTGATGTGAATGAAGCGGTTGAAGAATCGGATGGGTTTGACGGAAAAGAAGTGGGCCAGGTCCTTCATGCCCACTTTGAAGGGATTCCTGTCGTCGAGCTTCAGGTGGGTGTGGACGGAGAGACGCAGGTCTTTCTCAATCTCCTTACACAGCTTGTCGAGGAGGTGCTGAAGGGAAGAATACAAAATATTACAACAAAATATTCTAATATATAATTCAGCAGGGCCAGATCAATTGGAACTCTATTTCTTGAAGTTAGCTGTTGATTTTATTGCCCCACCTCTAACTTATCTTTTTAATCTATCCTTGGATACTGGGTATATCAGAGTCAGAGTCAGAGAGAATTTATTGTCATTTGCACCGCATGTAGTACATGTGTTGAAAACGAGATTATGTACACAGGGTCCCAGTTACATCCAACAACAAATGCAAGAGAAATACAATAATAACATCTAGGATTAACTAAGAGAGACATCAGCTAGTAATACACTAAGCCCTAATGTAGTAGAAAAACATCATTATAAACAGCAGCACGAACATGAGCAGATGGTCACAGATGAACGCAGCAACAAGAAACAGATCAGTACAGTATCAGTATGATGTGACATTTTGCAGTGTTTATTCTTATTATTTATTTATTCATGAGTCTGACAGCCTCAGGGTAGAAGCTGTTTCTCAGTCTAGTGGTTCTACATTTGATGCTCCTCAACCTCCGTCCCGAGGGGAGTGGTGCAAAGAGTGAGTGTGCTGGGTGAGTGAGGTCTTTCATGATGCAGGTGGCTCTTTTTCTGCATCTGGAGGTGTAAATGTCTGTGATGGTGGGGAGACTGACTCCCACAGACTTCTGTGCAGCCTTCACCACTCTCTGCAGAGCTTTTCTCTCTGCAACTGTGCAGCCTCCATGCCACACGTTGATGCTGGAGCACAGGACGCTCTCCACTGCACACCTGTAGAACGAGGTGAGGACTGGGCTTCTCAGACCGGCTCGTCTCAGCCGTCTGAGGAAGTAGAGTCTCTGATGACCTTTCTTGATCAGGCTGGTGGTGTTATTGCTCCAGCTGAGGTTATCATTCAAGTGTACACCCAGGTATTTGTAGCTGGAGACCACCTCCACCGCAGATCCACCTATATACAGTGGGGTGTGGGTGTGTTTGTTCCTTCTGAAGTCCACAATCATCTCCTTCGTCTTCTTCACATTCATGTGAAGGTTGTTCTCTTTGCACCAGCTCTCCAGATGTTCCACCTCCTGTCTGTAGCTGGATTCATCATTATCTGTGATGCATCCCACCACAGCTGTATCATCTGCAAACTTAACAATATGACAGCCTGGATGTGTGGCTGTACAATCATATGTGAGCAGAGTGAACAGAAGAGGGCTCAGCACACATCCCTGAGGAGAGCCAGTGCTGAGGGTGATGGTGGAGGAGGAGAAGTTGTGGATCTTCACGGACTGTGGTCTGTCTGTTAAGAAGTCTAAGACCCAGTTACAAATAGAGGGGCTTAGTCCAAGTGTGGATAGTTTGTCTATCAGAGTTTGGGGGATCATGGTGTTGAAGGCAGATGTGAAGTCCACAAAGAGCAGACGCACGTATGAGTCCTTCTGATCCAGGTGGGTGAGAGCAGTGTGGACCACGGAGGAGATGGCGTCCTCTGTTGATCGGTTCTCACGATATGCATATTGATGAGGGTCCTCGTTGATGTTGACGGCTGTCTTGATGTGGGACATGACCAGTTTCTCAAAACATTTAGCGACTATCGGGGTGAGAGCCACCGGTCTGTAGTCATTCAGACCAGTCACTGTGGAGCTTTTTGGGACTGGGATGATGGTGGCGGTCTTCAGGCAGGTGGGAACTGACTCCAGTGCAAGTGAGGTGGTGAAGATGTCAGCCAGCACCTCACAGAGCTGGTCCGCACATTCCTTCAGAACTTTCCCTGGGATGTTGTCTGGACCCGTAGCTTTATGAGGGTTGATCCTTCTGAGACTGCCTCTCCCTTGATATGGAAGTCTGCTCATGGTATGCCATTGTTCAAAGAGGGTGACCAGCCAGAGTTAAACAATTACAGACCTACAGTACATCTAAATTGTCTGTACTGGCCAAGGTTGTGGAGACCCTTGGTCAGTGAACAACTGAAGGACTTTCTAACATTAAATGATATTCTATCACATTCTCAGTCTGGTTTTAGGAAAATGCATTGTACCACTACAGCAGCACTAAAAGTGGTTAATGATTTTATTGTTCTTTTGGATAATAAGCAACACTGTGCAGCCCTCTTTATCGATTTCTCTAAAGCATTTGATACAGTTACCGGTAATCATGAGGTTTTATTACAGCGGATTCACACTACTGGCTTGTCAGAACAAGCTCTTTGTTGGTTTGATAACTATCTGACCAATAGATCTCAGTGAGTTCAAGTAGAGGGTTTAGCTTCTTCTTCTCTCCATATACGGTACTCAATGGTGTTCCTCAGGGGTCCGTGCTGGGGCCGCTTTTGTTTATTATATATATAAATAGTATTAATGTAAATGTGCCTCATGCAAAATGTCATTTTTATGCTGATGATACTGTTTTATATTGTTCTGGTCTCTCACCTAACAGTGCTTTTGATCAAGTCTAGTCAGCTTTTAATGTTTTACAGACAAATCGCTATCATAAAAAAAAAAAGCAAAATCACTTGGAAAAATAGAGAACAAGGCTATTTTAAATCAACACGCTGCTCGCTTTCTTTTTCGCTTTGGCTTTTATGAGCTGCTACTTCCTTCACCGTGTCGGGAGGTGCGGAGACGCGCGTGGCTTCTTCCTTTTTGGGTAGTGGGAGTCACAGGTGCTCATGTCCAGCCATCACTGTGCGAGAGGTGGGGGACCCCTGGACAGGTCTCCAGTCCATTTCAACCAGCGGGTAAGCGGATGTGCAGCCGTTGACGCGCACAGCCGGTGACAGCTGTAGCTGCGTGAAGCTGACACCCCACCCACGTCAAAAATAAAAAAAAAAGCAAATACAGTGAGCGGTTAGCGCTACGTTTGTGCTGCTTTGTGCTGTTAAAATGTTTGTTTATGCTGCTTTGGTTTCTGGGTGGGGTGGCAGCTATACGCAGCTGACAGCTGTCCATCTGAGCTTAACGTGGCTTTTTTTACCTCTTTAAACCAGCCGGTTGTTAAATACCATATTTTTTCTTTTTTGCTTCGGCTTTTATAAGCTGGTGCTTCCTTCATCGCAGATGACAGGGGGTGCAGATGCTCGCGTGCAAACCATCCATCCATTATATTTACCCGCTTCTTCCTTTTTGGGTAGCGGGATCACTGGTGCCCATGTTCAACCATCATAGTGCGAGAGACGGGGGACACCCTGGAAAGGTCGCAAATCCACTTCAACGGCGGGTTAGCTGTCACCAGTCACCGGCCGCTCACATACACGGCCGGTGACAGTTGTCCATCTGAGCTTAACGTAGCTTTTTTTTTAACCTCTTAAACTGGCCAGTCGGACCTGCCTCCTCCTCAACAAGTAGATTAACACAATTTTATATTGTGCATTCTTTAGTTTTCTTTGTCCTGATTTGTAAAACTACATCAAAGCCTGAGAACGTCCTGGACCGCACATTAAGCACATTATATGGACAGGCCCGGTCGTGACAACGCAGTGCGTTAACATCATAGCCGGAACATGTCCGTAAATTTCAGCTAAATCTCAGACTTTGGGTATCCCGTGCGAATGCTCCACATAAAATTCAATTCAAAAAAGCTCAATTCATTCAGCTTAAATCCTTCCGTTCTCAGTCCTCCCCTATCTCCACGGGTGTCCCCCAAGGCTCTGTCCACGGACCCCTCCTCTTCATCATTTACCTCCTTCCTCTAGGTCACATCTTCCGCAAATACGGCGTCCATTTCCACTGTTATGCTGATGACACACAGCTTTACTTGTCATCAAAACCAAACTCCACCCACCCACCCTCCATCCTCACCGACTGTCTCAATGAGCTAAATCACTGGTTTTCTAACAATTTCCTTCAACTAAACAGCAACAAAACAGAAATAATAATAATAATAATAATAATAATAATAATAATGAATTCAATTTATAACGCACTTTTCATTAGTGAAAATCTCAAAGTGCTACACACATTGAATGCTACACACATTCATACACCGGTAGCGGCAGACTACCATGCAAGGTGCTTTCCAGTCCTACCGGGAGCAACTCGGGGTTAAGTGTCTTGCCCAAGGACACAACGACACATGGTGTGGGGAACCGGGATTCGAACCGCCAACCTTCCGATCGGGGGACGACTGCCATTACCACTACGCCACGGCCGCCCCCATCAAATCATTCTTGTTGGTACCAAAAACTCTATTTCAAAATCAGAACATCTTCTCGTCCCCCTTAACAACTCTCTGCTATCCCCCTCCCCTCAGGTCAAGAGCCTCGGTGTCATCCTCGACACCACTCTCTCCTTCACTTCACACATCAACAATGTTACTCGGTCTGCCTATTTCCACCTCCGTAATATTAACCGTCTCCGTCCTTCTCTCACACCCCGCTCCACAGCCATCCTGGTGCACAGTCTTGTGACTTCCCGTATCGATTACTGCAACTCCCTTCTCTATGGCCTCCCCAACAAATCTCTCCACAAGTTACAGATGGTCCAGAACTCAGCTGCCCGTGTCATCACTCAAACCTCCTACTATAACCACATCACTCCTGTCCTGCAGCAGCTCCACTGGCTCCCGGTTAAATCACGCATCATCTTCAAAATTCTACTTCTCACGTTCAAAGCTATCCACAACCTTGCCCCTCCTTATCTATCTGACCTCCTACAAATCTCCATCCCATCACGCTCTCTCAGATCCTCCTCTTCGCTACATCTCCATGTACCCTCTGCCCGCCTCTCCACCATGGGGAGCAGGGCCTTCACCTGCTCTGCCCCTCACCTCTGGAACGCTCTACCGCCAGACCTTCGAAACACCACCTCCCTTTCTCTGTTCAAGACTGCCCTGAAAACACATCTCTTTAGACTAGCTTATCATTAACTTTACTAAATGTATTTTTATTATTTTGTATTTTATAATCTTTATGTATTTTATATTTCAATTTGTCACTGATAATGTTTGAACTGTATTTGTTTGTTAAGTGTCCTTGGGTGTCTTGAAAGGCGCTTTTAAATAAAATGATTATTATTATTATATATTATTATGATAAAATGCAGACGTTGGGGAGATTACACTGGTCCTTAGGGAAAACTAAGCCCGTGCGAATAGGGCTTTAGCTACTGAACAAAATGGTTTGGATTTAAATTGTCAGATGAGGGGCAGAAAGATGATTTCTGTAGACAATGCTAATAACAGTCACGACAAACAATGCTAAAAACAGTCCCGATGAAAGGTCGTAACTACAAATCTTTTTCACCATTTAAAACAACGGAGTGGAGTATGAAGCGTGTGTGAACTGCAGCTGCAGGTCCCAGTGTTTTTTTTTTGCTTTAGACTTTAAACTGAGTCTTCTTCCCTCTTGATTACATCTGGTGTGGGCTACGAGCCGGTTGCAGAATTTAAAAGTGTAAACAACCAGAATCATTTTGGACAACCTAGCTTGTAATTAAAGCTTTTTACTTATGACTGATGCATTAATTAATCCTCAGTACAGCAGAATTTCTCTTTTTTAATCTTCACTTGTGCTGCTTACCTCATTAAAAACATCCATTATCTCCTTCTTGTAGCTCTCCAGCAGCTGGTCACATGACTCCAAGTGTTTGGCTTGCAGCATGGATGACACACCATCCCTTAGAGCACTAAACATGTACTGCTCCAACCAATCACAGGCAAGAATCATAAGCGTAGAACAGCAGGAAACAGAACAGAAAGAGAAGTTGTTAGATTTAAGATTAATTAGAAGACAAGTTAGCATTACATTTTGGTTGTCCAGTGTTTTAAACAAGAGTCTGTGTGCTTACGTGTATTCGTGCTGCGTCTACAGCATTGTCATATACATCATCTAGATAAATGGGAAAAACCGCTCGGTGCCAGTAAAGGAAACTACAGTCACACTGAAGCTTAACTCTAAAACAGAAACAAAAAAACTATATTTAGTTGTTTAATCACACTATGAACAAACAAATGAAGCAGTCAATATATGCTAACATAAATGTGACGATTTGCAATGCTTTTTTTACTCTCAAAGAGGTTTACCGTATTTTTCAGCCTATAAGTTGTGGGTATTTTGCATAATTTGCATGCCCTGAGACTTATAGGCCAAAGCGACGTATTTATGGATCCCCCCTCATATTTATAAACCAATACTGTATTTGGCTGATATAGGACTGTTTTCATTCTTTCTGACTGAATAAGATAAAAAAGGACAGTACCATCTTCAGCCAGTAGATGGCAGCAGAGTAGTAGTATCATGTAATAGGTAAACGTGGCTATAATGACAAATTCAAAAAAGTTCAAGACAAAAACAACTGGACTTTATTTATTACACTTTCCTTTATACTTTATTGATTTTCTTGAACTTTTTTGAATTTACCATGTCCTGGATGACTGAGAATCTTCACCAGCTATTAATTAATGACACAATCCACTTGCCATAGTGGAGCAAGTTAAACCATTTGCACCGCCCCGACATAATGCAGCTAATTTGACCATTAAAGTGCATTTTTTCATTCAACCTTTATTTAAACAGATAAATCACATTGAGCCTCGAAGACTCTAATTGTAAAAGTTCAACTGAGACACACCTTTTGCTATAATTTCGAGCCAACAATTGTTTAAGGTGCTTTTTTAAATTTCAAAGAAACGAGAAGCGTTCCTCCTTTTTTTTCTCCTTCTGCGCGTTCCTGGAGAGCTGAGGAAGCAAAACTATTTTTGAAATTCAGTTGATTCGGTCTGTTTAAAGATGGTTTCTCTCTTTTTACACGAGAGGGAGTAAAAAAGTAAAAAGAGGGAAACCATCTTTAAACAGAGGAGGAGGTCTCAGATTTCAACTTTCAAAAACGTATAATGCAGCTTTATGCCGGTTACCCACTGGACCTGTGTCGGGCGGCGGAAGCGGCCGGTTTACATGCAAAGTCTATGTGGAGACGCGGCGTATCGTGAAGCGGCGCGGCGGCACGCAGCAGTTCCTTTCCGCGCACGCGCGCGTCCAAAGCAACCTACGCGTTGAGCTGCGTCGGATCCATCCATCCATCCATCCATCTTCTTCCGCTTATCCGGGGTCGGGTCGCGGGGGTAGCAGCCTAAGTAGGGAGGCCCAGACTTCCCTCTCCCCAGCCACTTGGAGCAGCTCCTCCGGGGGAATCCCAAGGCGTTCCCAGGCCAGCCGAGAAACATAGTCCCTCCAGCGCGTCCTGGGTCTTCCTCTGGGTCTCCTCCCGGTGGGACGTGCCCGGAACACCTCACCAGGGAGGCGTCCAGGAGGCATCCTAACCAGATGCCCGAGCCACCTCAACTGGCTCCTCTCGATGTGGAGAAGCAGCGGCTCTACTCCGAGTCCCTCCCGGATGACTGAGCTTCTCACCCTATCTCTAAGGGAGAGTCCAGCCACCCTGCGGAGAAAACTCATTTCAGCCGCTTGTATCCGAGATCTTGTTCTTTCGGTCATAACCCAAAGCTCATGACCATAGATGAGGGTGGGAACGTAGATCGATCGGTAAATTGAGAGCTTTGCCTTTTGACTCAGCTCTCTCTTCACCACGACAGACCGGTACAGCGCCCGCTTCACTGCGGACGCTGCACCTATCCGCCTATCGATCTCACGCTCCAGTTTTCCCTCATTCGTGAACAAGATCCCGAGATACTTAAACTCCTCCACTTGGGGCAGGACCTCCTCCCCGACCCGGAGAGGGCATGCTACCCTTTTCCGGCTCAAGACCATGGCCTCGGATTTGGAGGAACTGATCCTCATCCCGGCCGCATCGCATTCAGCTGCAAACCGCTCCAGCGAAAGCTGTAGATCACGAGCTGATGAAGCCAATAGGACCACATCATCTGCAAAAAACAGAGAAGCGATTCTAAGGTCACCAAAACGGATCCTCTCAACACCTTGGCTGCGCCTAGAAATTCTGTCCATAAAAGTTATGAACAGAATCGGTGACAAAGGGCAACCTTGGCGGAGTCCAACTCTCACCGGAAACGAGCCTGACTTACTGCCGGCAATGCGGACCAAGCTCTGACACCGGTCGTACAGGGACCTAACAGCCCTTATCAAAGGGCCTGGTACCCCATACTCCCGGAGTACCCCCCACAGAACCCCCCGAGGGACGCGGTCGAATGCCTTCTCCAAGTCCACAAAACACATGTAAACTGGTTGGGCAAACTCCCACGCACCCTCCAGGACCCTGCTGAGGGTGTAGAGCTGGTCCAGTGTTCCACGACCAGGACGAAAACCACACTGCTCCTCCTGAATCCGAGGTTCGACTATCCGACGGACCCTCCTCTCCAGAACCCCTGAATAGACCTTACCAGGGAGGCTTAAGAGTGTGATCCCCCTATAGTTGGAACACACCCTACGGTCCCCCTTTTTAAATAGGGGAACCACCACCCCAGTCTGCCAATCCAAGGGAACTGCCCCAGATGTCCACGCGATATTGCAGAGTCGCGTAAGCCAACACAACCCTACAACATCCAGAGCCCTAAGGAACTCCGGGCGAATCTCATCCACCCCCGGAGCCTTGCCACCGCGGAGCTTTTTAACCACCTCGGCGACCTCAGCACCAGAGATCAGAGAACCCGACCCAAAGTCCCCAGGCTCTGCTTCCTCAGTGGAAGACGTGCCAGTAGGATTGAGGAGGTCTTCGAAGTATTCCGCCCACCGACTCACAACATCCCGAGTTGAGGTCAGTAGCACGCCACCTCCACCATAAATGGTGTTGGTCTCGTACCTCTTTCCCCCCCTGAGACGCCGGATGGTGGACCAGAATCGCCTCGAAGCCGTACGGAAGTCATTCTCCATGGCCTCTCCGAACTCCTCCCACGCCCGAGTTTTTGCCTCAGCAACCACCCGAGCCGCATGCCGCTTGGACTGCCGGTACCTATCAGCTGCTTCCGGGGTCCCACAAGCCAAAAAGGCCCAATAGGACTCCTTCTTCAGCCTGACAGCATCCCTCACTGCCGGTGTCCACCACCGGGTTCGAGGGTTGCCACCTCGACAGGCACCAACAACCTTGCGGCCACAGCTCCGATAAGCTGCCTCGACAATAGAGGCGCGGAACACGGCCCACTCGGACTCCATGTCCCCCGCCTCCCTCGGAACGTGTTCAAAGCTCTCCCGGAGGTGGGAGTTAAAGCTCCGTCTTACGGGAGACTCTGCCAGACGTTCCCAGCAGACCCTCACGATACGTTTGGGTCTGCCAGGTCTGACCGGCATCCTCCCCCACCATCGGAGCAAACTCACCACCAGGTAGTGGTCAGTAGACAGCTCCGCCCCTCTCCTCACCCGAGTGTCCAAGACATGCGGCCGCAGATCAGATGAGACGACAACAAAGTCGATCATCGAACTGCGACCTAGGGTGTCCTGGTGCCAAGAGCACATATGGACACCCTTATGCTTAAACATGGTGTTCGTTATGGACAATCCATGACGAGCACAGAAGTCCAATAACAGAACACCACTCTGGTTCAGATCAGGGGGGCCGTTCCTCCCAACCACACCCCTCCAGGTCTCACTGTCATTGCCCACGTGAGCGTTGAAGTCCCCCAGTAGAACAAGGGAGTCCCCAGGAGGCGCACTCTCCAATACCCCCTCCAAGGACTCCAAAAAGGGTGGGTAGTCTGAGCTGCCGTTTGGTGCATAGGCACAAACAACAGTCAGAGCCCGTCCCCCCACACGTAGGCGAAGGGAGGCTACCCTCTCGTTCACCGGGGTGAACCCCAACGTACAGGCACCAAGATGGGGGGCAACCAGTATGCCCACTCCTGCTCGGCGCCTCTCACCAGGGGCAACTCCAGAGTGGAAGAGTGTCCAACCCCTCTCAAGGAAACTGGTTCCAGAGCCAGAGCCATGCGTTGAGGTGAGTCCGACTATTTCTAGTCGGAACCTCTCAACCTCACACACTAGCTCAGACTCCTTCCCCACCAGAGAGGTGACATTCCAAAGCAACCTACGCGTTGAGCTGCGTCGGATCGAAAAGTTTATATTTTGCGGCTCGACGTTCCTCGACGCATCGCAACAACCAATCGGGAGAGCCTCTGCTATGTGATTACACAACGACAACGGGACTTTTTTTGGACTTTTTAAACTTACCCCATCGAGCCTCCATGAATTGGAACCAAACTCCGGTAAGAAACTTGGCATTTTTACAGTTGCTGCTGTCCGCTCCAGTGTACGATCACCCCAAACATAAAAAAACGTTTTAATCTCAACAAAGACTGTCGGAGCTGCAGTTCGGCTCGTAGAAAACCCACTCACGTAGTAACGAGGCTCACGTGCTGCTGATTTTATCTGCCAGCAGCATGAAAACACAACAACTGACCCGGAAAACGAGCTAGACTCCCTCCTCTGCCTCCCCCCAGTGCGCGTCATCAGACGTCTCAGTGTCTCCCAGTGTGACCATGACAAGCGGCCAAAAGGGGGCGGCAGGAGCGTTCTGACAATTCAGATGGGTACCCGGCATTAGGACTGATACCCAGCCAGTTTCCCACCTATCAGGAATGTCCTCCATGTGACCAGAGAGGCCCATCTGTGAATTAGATTAACAAAGACCTTAACGAACCCCTACTGTGAGGTGATAGGTCAATCTGCATATGTATGTATGTACAGGTAGTCCACGAGTTATGACGTTTCGTGGTTACGTCACGCATCTCCCATGAAAAAAAAAAAAAATATATATATATATATACCGTATTTTCTGGTGTATAGGTCACACCTGTGTATAGGTCGCATTGTCCAATTATCACCAATAGATTGGAAAAATCCCTAGATAGGTCGCACTGGTGTATAGGTCGCACCTACGTTTAGCTCTGCTGCAAATGTCTGCCACAGGAGCGCACAGCAAGGCTTTTAAGAAGATTAACACTTAAAAACAATTATTTGTTTGATAAAAATTATAGCAAATATATGTCTGAGCTGAACTTTTCCTTAATAAATGAACGTAATTGTGAAATGAGCTGGATTTAAAAATTTGTTTCACCGAAAGTGATAACAAGCCATATATAGGTCGCACCTGAGTATAGGTCGCAGGCCTTGAAAAAACCATAAAAAGGTGCGACCTATACACCGGAAAATACGGTATATATATATATATATATATATATATATATATATATACATATATATATATATAATATATATACATATATATATATATATACATAT
>JBBPBX010025779.1:0-38616 GCA_038048925.1 Garcialebias charrua
AACATGATTTAAGGATTAAAGCTAGAACAGCTTAATAAAATTCTATTATTCTGATGATCCTGGTCAGGTTTTTTTTATACACTGGATTGTTCCTGAGGTGGATTCCTCCTGTGACTTTGATGGCGAGCTTCCCACCTGGACTTAGAAAGAACTGGATCCCTTCTTTTCCATTTGGAGTCCTACTGCACCCTGCGGTGTGGTAGGCTGTATCACTCTCATCTTCACACACATTTGGTTATGTGAACATTGACTGACATTGTTTATTTTTATTGTTTCATCTTGGACTTTTGAACAATACTTTTTGGACCATTATTTATTTATTATTAATTAATTAATTTATTTATTTATTTATTAATTAATTAATTAATTAATTTATTTATTTATTTATTTATTTATTTATTTATTTATTTATGACATCGTAACAAACTGCTGTGTAGGAGAATTTCCTCATGTGAATGGTGTTGAGTTGAACCTAGATTGGAACTGAAATTGATTAATCTGTTTTCCATTAATTTAGAATTCAGATTACCAGGGTGCACCCGAAAGATTTAAAGATAAAAATTAGCACTAGGCCTAGTAGTTGTATTATTTATTGTATTTTATTGTGTGTAATTTTATTTTCTTAATTGTTATGTCCTGTACAGCTGTTGTCAAATGTAAGGTTTATATTACTAAAGTCAGTTGTTATTTAAACTCACCCAACTGCCTATGTGTGTCATTTAAACACTCCGTAGTGATCCAGTAGTCGAACCTATTGGCCCATTCACTTAAATATATACAGTATATTTCTTCTCATATGTGTTACAGGAGAAAATTTGGCGAGCTAGCCAGGAGCATAAGTGTGTGTGTTTAAGTGTCAGACATTTTAGACCTATTGTCAGAACTTGTAAGTACATTTTAAAAACGAAAATTGGAAGTAGTACTCAGGGAGTCTATTCAAATTCCCCACTCTGTGGTGGTTAGTGGTTTAACAGGGTCCGAGACAGATGAGGAAGTGTCCACTTTTCTCCAGAACTATGGTTCTATTAATCGTTACATTTGCTTAGATGATCCTAAGTCAGATTACCATAAAAACATGATTGTTGAGTTTGCACATGAAACTGCCATGCAGACATTGGAACCATTGTTGCCTCTCCAGTTCCCAAGCATGACTCAGACCGGCATTGTGTATGAGTTAAAGGCTTTAGGAAGTGTCTACACCTTAGATGCCAGAAGCAAAGCTACTAAGATGTACATGGAACAGCTCTCTGAAATTGCCAGGCTGAGTGGAAATTCGTTTGGGGAAATGTTGAAAGAGGAACTTAAAAATCTTGTTTCATCTGCAGAAAGTGTTTTTGCCCAACTACCTCAGGCTGATCCAGAATCTGCGACTTCACAGAGTCCGACTCCACAAAAAACCTCAACCAGCCAAAAAGATGTCTCATCTTCTGAAAACCCTCAACATGTGACACCTACCGAATCCAGGATTTTGACCTCAGCAAATGATCCAAGTAAGCTTTTCAGTAAAAACCTGATTGATCTCAAACCCCCACAGACCTTCTCGGTCTCATCTGAATCCAAGCCTATGCCCCTAATTGATGTCAACCCACCTGCAGTTCAGCGAGTGGTGGTTGAGCATGTGGTGCGCAGCAATGATAACTCACCCCAGTTTGCTTCACCCAGTAGACTCAGAGCGTTTTCAGGCAAGAGTCCACGTCCAAGCAATGAAGCAGATTATGATACATGGCGTGCAAGTGTTGAAATTCTTATCAGAGATCCAGCTGTGTCCAACTTGCATTGCACACATCGTATATTGGACAGTCTTCTTCCTCCTGCTTCTGAAACATTTGAGCTCCACAGTCTAATCCCTCCACTTATCTCAAGTTACTTGACTCTGCTTATGGGACAGTTGAAGATGGTGACGAGCTTTATGCTAGGTTCATGAGCACGTTCCAGAATGAAGGAGAGTTACCTTCTGGTTTCCTGCAGAGACTGCACACTGCTTTAAGCAAAACTATGAGACGTGGTGGTGTGTCCGCTCATGAGTTTGACCAGCAGCTTTTAAAGCAGTTCTGTAGAGGATGCTGGGACAATGCCTTGATAGTCGATCTTCAGTTAGAACAAAAGAAAGAAAAAACACCTACCTTTGCAGAATTGTTACTCCTTTTCAGAACAGAAGAGGATAAACAGGCTGCAAAAATGACGCGCATGCGACAGCATTTTAGCCATGCTAAAGGCTGAAATATACCTGAGCGTCCTCTACTACGCCACTCTACGCGCGCATTTTGCGCGCATGCGTTTCGCTGATATAGCTTAAGAAGCTACGCTTTTCAAATGCTCGCGTTTTCGCTCCAAATCCTTGTTGTTTCGCTCCAAATCCTGGTTGTCATGTGAGCAGCAGCAGCTGTCCCCGTCTGCAGCTGCGAGCAGAGGGGGACAAACTGAGGTAGCTGATTGGTCACTTGCTGACACGCCTACTGAAATGATTGACAGCTCGTCAGAACACTTGAGAGCTCATCATGAAAGCAGCCCGCTGCCCGTTATGCTGCGGTGTTTCTACTTTATATGTTATAAAAAGTTCTAAGAAATAAAAATAATAACAGGGAGCGCTTTTCCTGCAGCTCACCGCCCACCAGGAAATATTTAAAACATTGCGCTGCCAGGTAGGACATGAATTCATTCATTTCAGTCATCGAGTGAACGAGGAAGAAGCGATTACTTGACTTTAGGCAAAGAAACAAAAGAAAAGGCCCGATCAGCGATAAAGAAGAGGAATTTAATTCATTTGTGTAACATACAAAACAGTCCGGCGCCGGGGAAGTTTATGGTCAGACACCGCGCAAGCGTGCGTGGTCGTAAAAAAAAAGCTTTGCGCGTTTGTGCCCAAGGGGCTACGCGGGGGCTCCGCTTTTGCCACAGCGTACGTACGTCGTACAGAGGCGTATAGAGAGTATGCTCAGGTCTATTTCAGCCTTAAGCCTGGCCATAACCCCAGCAAGCAGCGCGCCATGTCACAAGTGCACATAGCACATGACGCAAATGAATTGATAAATAAAACTGATCTTGAGATGCTCAAGCAACAAATTGCTGATCTCAGCATTCAGGTGAAGAGCATTGTATCAGAGGACCAGAAGTCAAAACAACCTAAGCAGAAAAAAGCAAAGTCTGTTCCTCTAAGTGTCACACATGAAGCTCATTTGGTGAAACCAAAAACAACCAGTCAGAACCCCTCCACATTTCAAGCAAATAGTAGACCACATCCTTGGTATTGTTTCCAATGTGGAGAGGATGGCCACGTTGTTTCAGTTTGTGATAAAGCACCAAATCCTTCCCTTGTTGCAGCTAAGAAAAAACAGCTGAGAAAAAAGCAGGCTGCTTGGGATGTTTCTAATGCTGCTCAAAGTGAGACACATTTAAACTAGTGTCTGCTCCCATAGAGGGACATATGAGAGCAAAGTCACAAAACTCCAGTCCCAAAACCATGAGATGTGTAGTTAAGAGTGTTGAAGTAGAAGGGTCAAAATTGCCACATGGCCTTGTGGGAACTAAAACCACAGCTAAAGTATCCATTGCAGGGAAAGACACCAACTGTCTTCTGGACACAGGTTCACAAGTCACAACTGTGCCCCAGTCCTTTTATGAAGAACACCTTTCTGATCTGACCATTCATTCTTTGAATGATTTGCTTGAAGTGGAGAGTGCTAATGGCCAGTTTGTTCCCTATTTAGGATATATTGAACTTACTATCACCTTTCCTAAAGAGTTTGTTGGCTCTGATACGGAAATTAACACTCTGGCCTTGGTTATTCCTCACCTCCGCTCTGCAGCTAATGAATAATACAATACAAGAGCTTTTATTAACATTGCACCAGGTACAACGTGATTATGTATACACAGTCATCCAGAAGAGGGGTAGAGAATGTAAAGCTGCTGCTTATTCAAAACACATGACATGTTCTTCAGCGCGGCCTCTCTCATCCGTCTCGGGATGAAGGTCAAAGGTGTGAAAAAAAGGTAAGTAAACATGGGGGTTACAGCATTGGTATTAAAAAAAATGTATCACATTTTGTCTGCAAGACACCGCATGACACAGTAAAAACCATACCATAAGCACATAAGGACAGTTACATGTTGCATGTTGAGACTGAGGCAGGGAGGATCTGTCCATGATACATTCCGGATGCCTCCGATAACGCTCATAGAAAAGTTCTCCGGGGGGTAGCAGACAAGACAAACAGCAGCTATTTTTTCCACAGTAAGCACATCTCAGGAGAAATTAGATATCCAGCCTTTCCCAAGGCTGTTTCCAAGGGAGTCAGATAAGAATTAACAAATATTTTCACATCAGGCACACATTGTAATTTCTGTGGCCTTCAGTCTGTAAGGGCGATTCTGTTCCAATCCAATTCGGGACTTTTTCCACTGATCCAAGCTCTGACCTCAGATGTTGACCACAGCTGACCAGAGTCCCAATCCGAGGGTGATCTGTTCACCCTCTGGATAAGCTCGCAAACAGCTGATTTCTGATGTTGACCACAGCGTCCAGAGTCCAAATCCGTGGGTGAGCTGTTTCACCCTCTGGATAAGCTCACAAACAGCTGATTTCTCGAGGTCACGGCGCAGACCAGACATCGGGTGCTCCAGGCAGTTAAGTCCTGCTGAAGTCTCCCTCATTTTGCGATAGACCAGTGCTCCACAAACGCCAAAAAAGCAAAGCGCTGCCATCATAATCCAATATAATCCAAGATTCTTCACCTCCACAGAGCACTCCCAGGAATCCACGGAATCCATGGCGGAATCCATGGCGTATCCTCCGTCACTCTGTGAGGGTGGGAAGGCTCCCCTTGTGCTGTTCCTTCTGTAGAGATCTTGTTTGTAGAATTGAATGCCCAAACCTCCAATCCATCTTAATTTGCGTTCGAGGTGCTTAGCTGAGGAGCTGCCAGCAGCAGGGGGGGAAGGACAGGAGAGGGAAGGGTTGCGACTGCCTCCGTCGAGAGCAAGGTTGAAAGAGCAGGTGCTTATAGGCACAAACACACTTGATGTTCTTTATGCTGCTTACCAGAAACTTTCATCTTTTCAGCCTTTAATGACTGGATATCAGGCTGTTCTTAAAATACTTGAGATACGACAAAGGGAGTCTTATTACAACAGCCTTGGTCATGCAAAGCTAATAGGCCGTCTGCCTAAAGTTGTTCCTGCAAGACAGACTGCTGTTGTTGAAGCTTTGGTTCATGTTGATCGTTTCAACATTCAAAGAGATGTCATTCTTGAGGAACCATCAGCTTCTTCTCTGCCCAATGGTTTATTGGTTTCAGCGACTGTAGTGACTTTACCGAGCAAACGCTCATGTCATATTCCTGTCGTACTAAGAAATGACACCAATCATGACATTGTCATTCCCCCCAACACTATTGTGGCAGATGTTAATGCTATAGTACAAGTGTTACACAAAGAACATGCTGTCAGTGAAGCAGATTGTTCTCAGTTTCCAGCAACATCGTCCCAAGAGCTAAGCTTTGATTTTGGAGATTCACCTTTATCCACTGAATGGAAAGAGCGAATAACAAAAATGTTAAACACCATGCCAAATGTTTTTTCTCAGAATGATCTGGATTTTGGCCATACTGATAAAGTGAAACACAGAATCAAGCTTAGTGATGAGACGCCTTTTAAGCAAAGAGCCCGTCCAATACACCCCAACGATGTGGATGCTGTTAGACAACATCTACAGGAACTCTTAGATTCTGGAGTTATCCGGGAATCTGAGTCCCCATTTGCTTCCCCAATCGTTGTGGTTCGCAAAAAGAATGGTTCTGTCCGTCTGTGTGTGGACTACCGAAAGTTGAATATACAGACCATTAAGGATGCCTATGCTCTTCCCAAACTGGAAGATGCTTTCACTGCACTTGCTGGTTCTAAGTGGTTCTCCGTCCTAGACCTCAAGTCAGGTTACTACCAGGTCGAAGTGGAAGAGGCAGACAAGCACAAGACCGCATTTGTGTGTCCAGTTGGATTCTGGGAATTTAACAGGATGCCTCAAGGAATAACTAATGCACCTTCAACCTTCCAAAGACTGATGGAAAAATGTGTTGGCGATATGAACCTAAAATAAGTTTTAGTGTTCATTGATGACCTGATTATTTTCTCATCATCATTGGAAGAACATGAACAGCGTTTACAACGTGTCCTTGGACGGCTGATGACATATGGTTTGAAACTGGCGCCAGAAAAGTGCAAATTTTTCCAAACGTCAGTAAAATATCTTGGCCACATTGTATCTGAGAGAGGAGTCGAAACCGACCCCGAGAAAGTTCAGGCCTTAAAGACCTGGCCGATCCCCACAAATCTTAAAGAGCTCCAATCCTTTTTAGGGTTTGCTGGATACTACCGACGGTTCATTCAGGGGTACTCTACTACTGTAAAGCCACTTAATGAACTAACTTCCGGTTATCCACCATTTAGAAAGTTGAACAAGAGACAGAAAATAAATCCTAGCTTAGACTATCGCAACCCAAAGGAGTCCTTTGGTCAACGGTGGACGTCCCAATGTCAGGAAGCCTTTGATGACATAATAAAGGGGTGTCAAACTCATTTTCACCGAGGGCCACATCGGCATAATGGCTGTCCTTGAAGGGCCAGATGTAACTTATAAATGTAACTAAATGTAATCTAATGTAATGTAAAATAAATGTAACTACCGTACTCCTTGAATAACTCATTTATTATAACTTATTCAACTGACAATTACAGTTGCATAGAAAACATCTGTTTGCTTGTTGCTCTAACATAAATCCTTTTAAATTTTGTCAGCTTATGAAAACCCACATAACTCCATTAATGAAGGATCAAACTGTCCAAGTTAATACCCTGATGCATGCTCAATAATCCAGGTAGAAAAATCTAAAAAAGCTAAGTCTGGTCCTCTGGACCTGATGGTCCAGAGGTGGTCCTCCATGATCATGTGAGCAGCTGGTTTCGGCTGTCATCAGCCAACTGGTTGATCCACTGTGAGAGGGTGCTATTTATAAGACTGAGCTGAATACAGCAGCTCAGACTGAGGAAGTCTTTCGGACGAAAGACGAAATGTTTCTACAGTTTTTTGTTTTGTTTTGTTTTTTGAATGTCCAGAGGACCAGACTTAGCTTTTTTAGATGTCCAAGTTAATAAAGAAAAATAACATAAAACTGAGCTGCAAAGAACATGTATGACACATGTAGCATTTTACAAAAAAAGGCTACACACAGCCTTGCATCCAACTGATGGTTTGATGACAACAATTTGTGTGCATACACACCCTGCAAACATTAAATCATTACAACAGCAGCTACACATAAATAATATGTACGGTAATCAACTAAAAATACCAAAATAAAGGTTGACTCAGTTCACAACTATATTACTCAAGTTTTTTGGTTACCAGTAGTCTTTGATGAGGAGATGCTACCTGGAACACACAATATGTTGTATGTGTGAAGCACCTTGATAACAGTTTATCTGTTTTAACTGTGTTATAGAAATAAAATTGACTTGACTTGACTTGACATAAGTGGATTCTCTCTCTATGATTGATCATGTTCTGAAAATGATAAACACAAAACAAAATGCAAGCACAATCATTAAATTGCACACAGTTTAAATGTTCTTCTTCTTTGTTGAATTACATTTTAGTATAATTTAATAGTTTTAAAAAATGCTAACCTGACAAACAGGAAAGTGGACAAGATTGTGTTGTTTCACTTGTCACATCCACAAGTCCAATTCACACTGGAAAGCCGTGATCGTGTTGGACATCTGCGTGATTGTTTGTGTCTCTGCTCACATGCACTGCTTCAAAAACGCTCCATCTGAAAACGACTTGGAAATGATTTCTTCAGCCACAATGAAGCTAGCTTTCACTGCAGCCTCGTTTTTGGCTGTGAGTTTCATGAACAAACTCTGCTGCGACCGCAGTTTGCCTTTTAATTCTTGGCAGAATGTGTTGCTTTTCTTGAAGGCTAGCTTTAGCGTACTTAGCTCCGTGTTTGGTTTCAAAACCGACACCGCCTCGTAACACAAAAGACATACCGGTCTTTCTCCTGGAAGCACAAACAAGTATTCGCCTTCCCATCTTTCTTGAAACTTCCGTCTGCATCAACTTTTCTCTTTCTGGACATTTTGGGATCATTATTTATATCTCAATTCCACTCGTTGGCATGAAGGTAGAAACACTGCTGCAGCTTCCGTAGTCGAAAGGCATTGTGGGCTACCGTAGTTGAAAGGCATTATGGGCTACTGTAGTTGAAAGGCATTGTGGAAAATGTAGTTTTTGGTCAAAACACGCTCGCATTTATTTTTAGACACTCAAAACTTTTAAACTAAGCTCTCGCGGGCCATATAAAATAACATGGCGGGCCACATGTGGCCCGCGGGCCAATACTTTGACACATGTGACATAATAAGTAAGCTAACATCAGCTCCCGTCTTGGGATTTGCAGACCCCCAGCTTCCGTATGTCCTACATACAGATGCCAGCACTGTTGGCCTTGGGGCTGCATTATATCAGGTTCAAGATGGTCAATCTCGAGTCATAGCTTTTGCAAGTCGAGGTCTTTCAAAAAGCGAGAGAAAGTACCCAGCTCATAAGCTTGAATTCTTGGCCCTTAAGTGGGCAGTCACAGAAAAGTTTTCTGATTACCTATATTTAGGGTTGGGCATCGTTTGAATTTGAGCGATTCCGGTTCCGATTCCGATTCTTCGTTTCAATTCCGATTCTTTTCGATTCTCGATTCCGATTCTTTTTGTAGGCGGGGTTACAAAAAGACGTGTCAATTCAATTCAGTTCAGTTTATTTATACTATATAGCTCCAAGTCACAACAGAAGTTGTCTCAGGGCACTGAACAGAAACAATCAAATATAAAAATAATAAGTTAACAGAAACTTTAATGTAAAAATAATGGTAACACTATTTATCTGAGGAGACTACTTTGAGTTTAACTCCATGTTATAAAAAAGCTACAGTAGTTAGCCAGAGTTATTTCAGGATGAAATAATTTGAACTTCTGTTTGAATTTAATGCTATGAACTTTTTCCTTTTTGTTACATTTACTATGAATTTCTCACAGGGCAGATTAGAGCCAACATGGACTCACCAACATATATTATTATTATTATACATATAATATTGTCCAGTGTCTGATGCTGCAGTCATGTTACTGAGCTCCCACTGATGGGCTAACCTGGTTCCACCACCAGCAGCAGGATCCTCAGACAGAACAGCTGGTGGGATGTCCTGGTATCTGCAGCCCTCTCTCCATTTGTTTCTTCATGGACATGGAGCTGTGACATTATGTTGTGCCTCTTCCTCAGCAAAACGCTCCTCCAGTGGAGACTTTCTGAACAGACTGCAGGAAGTTCCTAAACAAACAACAGGTTTATCAGTTTTATCAGTAAAAAGAGATTATTAAATCATTTTTAAGACTGAGAATGTGTACAATTATTAGCTCTGTTGTTATTGCCTAACTAACCTATTCAATAATTCTTCAAACTGTGACATTCACTCATAATGGAATGGAAGAGAACATAAACAGAAATTATATAATAATGAAAACTAGAGACATTAAAACATTTTAAAAGACACAGAGAACTTTAAATGGATTAAGAATGTTAATAAGTGTTGGATTTGAGTGCAATGTGCAATCCATGGTTGAATTCACATCTGAAAAGGGATGCAACCTTTTCACAACATATGCTGTAACAGTTCTGTGGCACTCTTCATTCAGTTAACACTGACGTTTTTACCTTGGACAGTCACTGGTGAACACTGTGAAGCCATTTCAGGTCGTTTGTCTAAGAAGAAAAAAATACAAGCTAACGTTAGCATCGTGTTTGTATTTGAGCTGACTTACCGCTTTAAGCGGAGTATAACTTGTTAGCTGCCTTAATGTTGGTATGAGATGTAGTTCATAGTTTATTTATTTACCTGATGGAGCCGAAGAGGTAGCGATTGGCGAAAAGTTCGGCGGAGCGTTTTGCAGACGGACCACTCTGTACTTCCGGTCGGATACGAAGCGAAAATAATCCGGTGGAGCGCGTCAAAGACGGGACACTATTTTACTTCTCCACCCTCCTTTGCATGATATAAAATTATTGCAAGTGCTGCACTGACCTGACTGGTCATTTTATTAATTAGTAAGCTTTCAATCGCGGAATGCACACTTCCGGTGAATTCTTCTTCGTTGGTTTTCGGTGGCGGCTACTTCCGGTCGGCTAACTAGCATCGAAAATAGGAATCGCAAATTAATATTTTGAACGATTCCGGGAAAACCGGACAGTTAGTCCCGGTTCCGAACGATTCTCGATTCTCGATGCCCAACCCTACCTATATTGTACAGACTTCACAGTAGTGACTGACAGCAACCCACTTACATATATTTTAACATCCGCAAAGCTTGATGCGACAGGGTACAGGTGGTTGTCCAGTCTTTCTACTTACTCATTCAGTCTTCAGTACAGAGCGGGAAAGCAAAATTTAGATGCAGATGCACTCTCTCGCCGATCTCACGATCCACCCAAGGATGATTATGCATCCAAGAAAGAAAGTGAGAGAATCCGGCAGTTCACACTGTACCATCTGAGCCATCCTCACAGTCCAGAAACCGTTCCCCAGGAGGTGATTAAGGCAATATGTGAACGACATATGGTCACTTAAGCTGGGACTGATGTTCAAGCCACCGCTCCTGGGTTGACATTATTTGAATCCCTCACTCACCAGTCCACAGCTATTCCCAACTGCTTCCAGCAGGAGCAGGTGGATGGATCCCCTCTTGTCCATTCATTTTCAGAAGCAGAGTTGAGGCAAAAACAAGCACTAGATCCTGCTATCAATGCAGTAATTGTACTATTGGAGACTGGTGAAACTCCATGACCCAGCCTTAGGTTGGAGTTACCAGAACTACCCTTGTTACTTAGAGAGTTGTCTCGGTTGGAGATGCAGAATGGAGTGCTCTATCGTAAGCGACAAGATGGTCAAAACATCTCTTATCGGCTTGTGCTTCCTGAAGAACTAAGAGCTACAGCACTTAAGAGTCTTCATCATGATATGGGCCATCTTGGAGTCGAACGAACAGTAGAATTGGCAAGAACCAGATTTTACTGGCCGAAAATGTACATGACCATAGAGAAAATGGTTAAAGCCTGTGAGCTATGTATTCGCCGAAAAACACCTCCAGAAAAAGCCGCACCACTAATGAACATTAAAACCTACCAACCTCTTGAACTGGTGTGCATTGACTTTTTATCAATAGAGCCAGACCGCTCGAATACAAAGGATGTTCTTGTAATAACTGATCATTTTACAAAATATGCATTGGCTATACCAACTCCAAACCAGCGAGCATAGACTGTAGCGAAGTGTCTCTGGGAAAATTTCATGGTTCATTATGGTTTTCCTGAAAAGCTCCTTAGTGATCAGGGTGCTGATTTCCAATCACAAACCAGTAAGCTTTCAATCGCGGAATGCACACTTCCGGTGAATTCTTCTTCGTTGGTTTTCGGTGGCGGCTACTTCCGGTCGGCTAACTAGCATCGAAAATAGGAATCGCAAATTAATATTTTGAACGATTCCGGGAAAACCGGACAGTTAGTCCCGGTTCCGAACGATTCTCGATTCTCGATGCCCAACCCTACCTATATTGTACAGACTTCACAGTAGTGACTGACAGCAACCCACTTACATATATTTTAACATCCGCAAAGCTTGATGCGACAGGGTACAGGTGGTTGTCCAGTCTTTCTACTTACTCATTCAGTCTTCAGTACAGAGCGGGAAAGCAAAATTTAGATGCAGATGCACTCTCTCGCCGATCTCACGATCCACCCAAGGATGATTATGCATCCAAGAAAGAAAGTGAGAGAATCCGGCAGTTCACACTGTACCATCTGAGCCATCCTCACAGTCCAGAAACCGTTCCCCAGGAGGTGATTAAGGCAATATGTGAACGACATATGGTCACTTAAGCTGGGACTGATGTTCAAGCCACCGCTCCTGGGTTGACATTATTTGAATCCCTCACTCACCAGTCCACAGCTATTCCCAACTGCTTCCAGCAGGAGCAGGTGGATGGATCCCCTCTTGTCCATTCATTTTCAGAAGCAGAGTTGAGGCAAAAACAAGCACTAGATCCTGCTATCAATGCAGTAATTGTACTATTGGAGACTGGTGAAACTCCATGACCCAGCCTTAGGTTGGAGTTACCAGAACTACCCTTGTTACTTAGAGAGTTGTCTCGGTTGGAGATGCAGAATGGAGTGCTCTATCGTAAGCGACAAGATGGTCAAAACATCTCTTATCGGCTTGTGCTTCCTGAAGAACTAAGAGCTACAGCACTTAAGAGTCTTCATCATGATATGGGCCATCTTGGAGTCGAACGAACAGTAGAATTGGCAAGAACCAGATTTTACTGGCCGAAAATGTACATGACCATAGAGAAAATGGTTAAAGCCTGTGAGCTATGTATTCGCCGAAAAACACCTCCAGAAAAAGCCGCACCACTAATGAACATTAAAACCTACCAACCTCTTGAACTGGTGTGCATTGACTTTTTATCAATAGAGCCAGACCGCTCGAATACAAAGGATGTTCTTGTAATAACTGATCATTTTACAAAATATGCATTGGCTATACCAACTCCAAACCAGCGAGCATAGACTGTAGCGAAGTGTCTCTGGGAAAATTTCATGGTTCATTATGGTTTTCCTGAAAAGCTCCTTAGTGATCAGGGTGCTGATTTCGAATCACAAACCATTAAGGAACTCTGTAAACGTATTGGCATCAGGAAAGTGCGCACAACTCCATACCATCCCAGGGGAAATCCGGTTGAAAGATTTAATCGCATTCTTCTTCAGATGCTTGGAACACTTGACAAGTCAGATAAACTCTGCTGGAAAGACTTTGTCAAACCTCTGCATGCATATGTGGATGCAGTTAGAAAAGACATGAAGGTAGTTGGAGTGAAGGATGCAGATGTAGTGGAACACCTGATTTCTAACTTTTTGGTTAAAACACCTGAATTCACTTTTTCACTGCAGTTCTCAAGTGAATCTCCTTTTCTCTGAAAAACCTACAATGAAGGACAAAATTACTGTTTTAGTCCAGTTTACTTTGAATTATAATTGTACAAAGAGTGACGTGACTGGATTTTCACCGTACGAATTAATGTTTGGGAGACAGCCCAGACTACCCATTGACTTGATCTTCAGATTGCCCACCAATGCCAGTAAGCCGACTCATTCCCAGTATGTTGGCAGTTTAAAATCAAGGTTGGAAGAAAGTTACCGTATTGCTACTAGTAATGCAGCAAAGAATGCCAGTCGCAATAAAGCCAGATTTGACCGGCGAGTGATTGAATCAACATTGCAGACAGGAGACAGAGTTCTCGTACGAAATGTGAAGCTGCGTGGAAAACACAAATTGGCAGATAAGTGGGAGGAGGATGTTTATATTGTCCTCAAGCAAGCTGGAGAAATGCCAGTTTACACAGTCAAGCCGGAAAGTAAAGATGGACCAGTGCGGACTCTACACAGAGATTTGCTTCTGCCATGTGGATTCCTGTCAGCAGCTGCAGAACCTGAAGCAGTCAAACCTCATCCAAACAAGAGACCCAGAACAAGACAATGTCCAGTCATCGAGAGTGAAGAGGAGATCATCTCAGATTTGGATGATGTACCTGATTGGACATTCTTCCCACGTATTACATCAAAAACCGATACATATGTTGTAGTACCAGAAAGTGTCAACTCACCTGAAAATGTCAACTCACCAGAAAATGTCAACTCACCTGAACATGACCACCTACCTGAACAAGACAGATTATCTGAAGCAGACGTTCTACCTGAACTGAATTCAGTTAACGGATCGGCGAGCTTCCCACCTGGACTTAGAAAGAACTGGATCCCTTCTTTTCAATTTGGAGTCCTGCTGCACCCTGCGGTCTGGTAGGCTGTATCACTCTCATCTTCACACACATTTGGTTATGTGAACATTGACTGACATTGTTTATTTTTATTGTTTCAACCTGGACTTTTGAACAATACTTTTTGGAGCCCTGGTGGGGCTCGGGTCCTCTGGTCCTGTCGGGTCTGGACCTGAGGGATGGGCGTCCCCGGTGCCCGAGCCTCGGTGACCGGCCCTGGGGCTACGTCGGTGCAGCGGGCTCCGGCGGGGGCCTGTGTATTGTCGCTGTTGACCCCGGGGGGTCATTGTGTGTGGTCCCTGGTGGGGTTCGTCCGGTTCTTCCACTTGGTCGGATCTGGGGAGTGGACGAGTGGCTCGTCCTGTTCGGGTGGTCCTGGGGACTCTGGGCTCGGGGTCCTTCCTGGGGTCTTGGGCTTTGATCGCCCCTTCGTCTGTCTCGGGCTTTGGGGGGACGGGTCTCTGATGCTTCACAGTCGCTACTAAATGTTCTATTGGAGGAACCTCATTCACTTATGCATGCTCACAACCACACACAAATGGATGCAGGGATGTATAGTAGATGTATGTAGATGGGTATATAAATGAATATAAATATATATGTATGTATATTGTATATATATTTGTAGGTATGGGTATGTGTATTTATAGAAATATTTGCAAGGTCATGAATATTATCAGTCTTTATGCTTGTATGTTTCGTTGTTGTGTTCTGTCATGTGCTTTGCAGGATTGTGGACGGAGGTTTGGTGTGTTTGCCTTGTGCTCTTTCTGTGGACAATTGTTGTTTTGTTGTCTCACTTTCTCTTTTCTTTCTTTCTCTCTATTAAAAAAAAAAAATACATATTGGAGTGAGAGGATGGCTATAAGGTGTGAAGGGAGGCCATCTATAAATGGAAAAAAAAAAAAAAAAAAAAAAAGAAAATAAAAAAAAGAATTCAGGTTACCAGGGTGCACCCGAAAGATTTAAAGATAAAAATTAGCACTAGGCCTAGTAGTTGTATTATTTATTGTATTTTATTGTGTGTTCATTCATTCATTCATTCAACCTTTTGTTGCGAATTCAAAAGGTTGAAGGAAGCTCTGAAACGAATGTGCAAATTTTATGCAGGTTTATTGTACATAATAAGAATAAACCTTACAGCAACAACAGACCTCTCACCGAGCACAAGTCCACACACACATCTTCAAAGGCAGGGCCACGGTTATAAAAACCCCGGATGTCGTCATCACCTCCTGGAACCTGGAACCGCCTTGGACTGCTTCAGGACCGCCCTGGAACCACCTACACTACCACGTGACCCTCCTTTCTGTCAACAAACTATCAGCTTCAATGTAAACATCAAATGTTGGGTCTGTTGAATTGTGCAGGCGTGCAACTGTTCCCTAGTGAAAACAAAGCCCGAGAGAAAAACGTTCTGCCTTATGTCACATTTCACATTATAAGGCAGAATTACTAACACCTAACATGTGATGATAGGTTCTGTGATACAAATGCACCTGTTACTGCCCAGCCTGAGCCCTTACAGTTTCAGACTGATGGACTTCAAGATGCTGAAACATTTCTTCGTCGCTCTCAAAGAGTGCACACAAAGCCGAAGAGATTAGATTATGTGACATTAGGAAATCCGTTGATAATGGTGGTAAATTCTCTTTTCCAGGGTCTTAGTGAGGCATTGATTAGCTCCCTGAATGGTTTTGAGAATGTATCCCATAATTCCGTCAGGCATGTGTAAGCCGTGTCACATCCGTGCCACATTGCAGATGCCCAGGGACGGGCATACCCTTCAGAGGGGAGGGTGTAACCCATATAAAAAATGGGTACCGTCTTTTTAAGAAACAGAGGTTAAGGAAGCTAGGTAGTCTACCTAGCCAATAGGAAGTTTTGTTTCCAGTGTGCATAAACCAATCAGAAAGCAGACTGACGCAGTAGGTTCCGCCCATTTTTTTCCCGCTTCTGAAGCCGGATTGGTGTTGCGTCAGAGACCCACCAACGGTAGGAGATTGTCAAGCCGTGCAGCTTGACGGTCTGTGTGTTAAAACGGTTGAAATAAGGGATATGAACTTGAACAAAACCCTTTTTTAGACAGAATTGCTGTTTATCTTCGGACTTCTAAGCTGGAAGTTGTGAAGTGAGAAAAAAAAAGACTGAACTTCAGTTTTCTGTCGAGCACTGTTAGAGTTTTCTTTGAAGTTCATCTCATTCTCCGTTCAGCTGAAGGTAAAGACTATGGTGTATTCTCACTTTATTCACAATGAAAGCTCATATTATTGAGGATAAAACATGAAAAATAGGCCTTGTTATATTATCTAGTGCTCCACGTTCCGGACTGAAAGCCACCATAAGTGTTGCCCAAACATGTCGCATTGAGATCGGTGAGCATATTTTATGTGCCTTTCATTTGGGTTTTTATTGTGTTTATCACATTTTGTTGAAAAATGGTGTTTATTTGAACTATTTAATTAGTCAAATGTAAACTTTTATTTATTTTGGGTAAAATGTAATGTGTATTGTGTTTGAAAAAATGTTTTTGCAATTTATAAAAAAGTAAATTGACAATGTAGTGAAATACTGCATTGAGGAGTGAAATACTGCATTGAGGAGTGAAATACTGCATTGAAGTAAAATAATTGTTTCATAGCAAATTTGAGCAATTAAATAACAAATTGATGTAAAATATGATGTTTATAGAAACATGATTTAAGGATTAAAGCTAGAACAGCTTAATAAAATTCTATTATTCTGCTGATCCTGTTTTTGACAGGTCAGGTTTTTTTTATACACTGGATTGTTCCTGAGGTGGATTCCTCCTGTGACTTTGATGGCGAGCTTCCCACCTGGACTTAGAAAGAACTGGATCCCTTCTTTTCCATTTGGAGTCCTGCTGCACCCTGCGGTGTGGTAGGCTGTATCACTCTCATCTTCACACACATTTGGTTATGTGAACATTGACTGACATTGTTTATTTTTATTGTTTCATCCTGGACTTTTGAACAATACTTTTTGGACCATTATTTATTTATTTATTTATTTATTTATTTATTTATTTATTTATTTATGACATCGTAACAAACTGCTGTGTAGGAGAATTTCCTTATGTGAATGGTGTTGAGTTGAACCTAGATTGGAACTGAAATTGATTAATCTGTTTTCCATTAATTTAGAATTCAGGTTACCAGGGTGCACCCGAAAGATTTAAAGATAAAAATTAGCACTAGGCCTAGTAGTTGTATTATTTATTGTATTTTATTGTGTGTTCATTCATTCATTCATTCAACCTTTTGTTGCGAATTCAAAAGGTTGAAGGAAGCTCTGAAACGAATGTGCAAATTTTATGCAGGTTTATTGTACATAATAAGAATAAACCTTACAGCAACAACAGACCTCTCACCGAGCACAAGTCCACACACACATCTTCAAAGGCAGGGCCACGGTTATAAAAACCCCGGATGTCGTCATCACCTCCTGGAACCTGGAACCGCCTTGGACTGCTTCAGGACCGCCCTGGAACCACCTACACTACCACGTGACCCTCCTTTCTGTCAACAAACTATCAGCTTCAATGTAAACATCAAATGTTGGGTCTGTTGAATTGTGCAGGCGTGCAACTGTTCCCTAGTGAAAACAAAGCCCGAGAGAAAAACGTTCTGCCTTATGTCACATTTCACATTATAAGGCAGAATTAAGTGAATACAAATAATGGAACATAATGGGTGTAATGTAATACTGATAGAAATATATTTCACTTTATTTATACAGGCTAGCCTCGTTGAGTCACGGGGACTCATTTACAAGAGGGACCTGTCTCACTCACACCAAACAACCATCCACTCTCACACTCACACCTAGGTGTGTAATTTTATATTCTTAATTGTTGTGTCCTGTACAGCTGTTGTCAAATGTAAGGTTTATATTACTAAAGTCAGTTGTTATTTAAACTCACCCAACTGCCTATGTGTGTCATTTAAACACTCCACAGTGCTCCAGTAGTCGAACCTATTGGCCCATTCACTTAAATATATATATATTTCTTCTCATATGTGTTACATTTATTTAGGCAGTTTAATCCCGTTGAGCCTCGAGGACTCATTTACAAGAGAGACCAAACAATGATAACAGCGACAACAATAGACAATCATAAGAGAGGCATACAGATTTTTTTCAACAAGTTAAACAAAGATGCCAAAGTAGGAAAACAGATTATAAGGCAAATGTAGAAAACTAAAAACAGGAACATGTCTGCATTGGTTTTTGCCAGGAGTCCAACAGATTCTTGAAGCCATTTACAGAGGTCAAGGTCGAGAGCTTTAGATCTTTTTGTAAGATATTCCATGAAGCAGGAGTGGAGTAGGAGAAGGCCCTTTTGTCAAGTTCAGTCCTCACTGAGGGAACACTGCAGGTAATCATGTCCTGAGAGTGCACACTGTGTCATAGTCTGTTTTCTAGTTGTCTGGTGTTTCTGTGTTCTGTCTGTTTTCAGCTTTCTGTGCTTAATTCAGCTTTCTGTTTTGTTTCAGTCTTTTGTGTTTAATCTAGTCTTCATGTTTGTTTAATTCAGCCTTCTGTTTAATTCAGCTTTCTGTGCTCTGTCTGTTTAATTCAGCTTTCTGTGTTCTGTCTGTTTGTGCTTAATTCAGCTTTTTGTTTTGTTTCAGTCTTTTGTGTTTAATCTAGTCTTCATGTTTGTTTCATTCAGCCTTCTGTTTAATTCAGCTTTATGTGTTCTGTTTGCTTGTGTTTAGTTCAGCTCTGTGTTTCTGCCCCTGTCTCACCTGTGTCTAGTTGTAATCATCACAGGTGGATGTCATGTGTAATCAGTGTGTCTGTGTATATATTCAGCTCCTCTCAGTCTTGTCATTGTCTCAGGTTTGTCCTCCTATGGTGTCATGTTCTGCTCTCCCTCCGTGTTTTCCTTGAGTTCATCCTCTCCCTTCATTTGGGTTCAACACTCCTTCTGTGCCAGCAGAACCTAACAGAAACCTGAGACCATCTACTGAACCCAGCAGGAAAGTGGCTGGACCTCAAACCAGACCCAGGGGTGAGATGATTACCCTGTTTGAATTTCTTGCCCGTGAGGCTGACAAGAATGCCCTACCAGAGAAGGAGAGACGAGAGCGAGTGGAGGTGAAGCCTGTCATCCGGTGTGGGGGTTCCGGACGAACCCGTTCAGAGACGAGTTGACCGCAGACCCAATGTAGAAGCCCTACCATCTCCTCTTCTGGTCGAGGAGGAGGAACAAAGGTTTCAGCTCCGGGGGAGCCACCTGGCTATTAAGCCGGCTTCTTTCTCCACATTGCTTGCCACACCTGCAGTGGTCTGAAGATGACGTTGAGCTGGAGGATGATCTCTGGTGTGCTCCTGACCTCAGCTCATGCCGCCGACGCAGCAGGAAAAAGCGGCAAAGTAAGGTCGGAACCACAGACTACCAGCACCATCCATCTCCACCTCGCTTCACCACTGCACCACGTTGTCCATCCCCACCTCGCTCTTTGCCTGACTGACCCCGCTTACCGGAGGTCCGGTACAGCACTCGCTCAGTGGAGGAGATGGAGCGTTGGAAGGCAGCCATTATGGCACAGTACTTGCCTTCATCCCCGGCTCCTAGTCCCCCAGCAGCTGCAGTCTCAGCTCCTGGTTCTTCGGCTCCTAGTTCTACCGCCGAAGATACCGCCGCTACATCCCCAGAGGGTCCTAGCATCGTCGACACCTCTACATCGACGGAGGGTCCCGGCGTTGCTGACGCCTCTACATCGACTGAGGGTCCCGGCGTTGCTGACACCTCTACATCGACTGAGGTGTCCCAGCCTTGCTGACGCCTCTACATCGACCGAGGGTCCCAGCGCCGCCGACGCCTCTACATCGACGGAGGGTCCCGATGCTGTTGATGCCTCGACTTCGCCCGATGACTTCTCGCCTGACTCTTCCTCGCCCGACTTGCTTGACGACTCCTTGACGCATGACTCCTCATCTGATGACTCCTCGTCTGATGACTCCTCGACGCTCGACTCCTCGACGCTCGACTCCTCGCATGACGATTCCTCGCATGACGATTCCTCGCATGACGACTCCTCGCATGACGACTCCTCGCATGACGACTCCTCGCATGACGACTCCTCGACGCACAACTCCTCAGTGCCCGACTCGCCTGCAGTGACTGACTCATCGCCCAACTTGTCACCCGACTCATCGCCCGACTCATCGGCTCCTAGTTCTTCCGACGAAGATTTCACTGAAGATTCCATCTCGACCGCCGAAGATGCCGCCGATGACTCTGGTCCTGTTGACGAAGACCCTACCGACGCTCTTTGCCGTCTGCAACCCCGAGTTCTTGTCTTTGACGTCTGCACCTCCTGTGGTCTCTTCCGACAAAGACTCTACCAACGAAGACTCTTTGCCGCCTGTAGCCCCCGAGGTCTCGTCTTCGACGCCTGCTGCTTCCGTTGCCTCTTCTTCGACTACTATGGCTCCCGAGGCCTCGTCTTCGACGACTGCTGCCCATGGGACCTTGTCTTTGACGCCTGCAGCTTCTGAGGCCTCATCTTCGATGTCTGCCTCTGTGTCACCATCTGCAGCCCCCCATGTCGCCTTGGTGCCGGCCGTAGCTCCCCAGGTCCCTGTGTTGCCTGTTGTGGTTCTTGGTGATGGACGGCCTCCCGGACGCCCGCCTGACCTGGTTCTTGATGATGGACGGTCTCCTGGTCGCCCGCCTGACCTAGCTCCTGGTGGTGGACGGCCTTCCGGCTGCCCCATGACCTTTTGATGTTTTTTTCTTGTGTTTAGTCTTTTGTGTTTGGTTCCCAGGCCTCATCCTGTCTGTTTTTTGTTTAGATTATTCTTGCCCTCGGTCCTTGTGTTTTCCCCCGTCCTCCCACCCCGTTCTGTGTTTGTGTGTTTTGGGTCTTAGGGGACGTTGGGTGCCATCCCTTGAGGGAGGGGGAAGGTTATGTCATAGTCTGTTTTCTAGTTGTCTGGTGTTTCTGTGTTCTGTCTGTTTGTGCTTAATTCAGCTTTCTGTGCTTAATTCAGCTTTCTGTTTTGTTTCAGTTTTTTGTGTTTCATCTAGTCTTCATGTTTGTTTAATTCAGCCTTCTGTTTAATTCAGCTTTCTGTGTTCTGTCTGTTTAATTCAGCTTTCTGTGTTCTGTCTGTTTGTACTTAGCTTTCTGTTTTGTTTCAGTCTTTTTTGTTTAATCTAGTCTTCATGTTTGTTTCATTCAGCCTTCTGTTTAATTCAGCTTTCTGTGTTCTGTTTGCTTGTGTTTAGTTCAGCTCTGTGCTTCTGCCCCTGTCTCACCTTGTCTAGTTGTAATCATCACAGGTGGATATCATGTGTAATCAGTGTGTCTGTGTATATATTCAGCTCCTCTCAGCCTTGTCATTGTCTCAGGTTTTTTCATTCATTCAACCTTTATTTATACAGGCTAGCCTCGTTGAGTCACGGGGACTCATTTACAAGAGGGACCTGTCTCACTCACACCAAACAACCATCCACTCTCACACTCACACCTAGGGTCAATTTAGAGTCACCAATCAGCCTAACATGCATGTTTTTTGGTCTGTGGGAGGAAACCGGAGTACCCGGAGGAAACCCACGCATGCACGGGGAGAACATGCAAACTCCACCCAGAAAGGCCCCCGGACCAGGATTTGAACCGGCAACCTTCTTGCTGAGAGGCAGCAGCTCTACCAGTTGTGCCACCGTGCTGTCCTCCTATGGTGTCATGTTCTGCTCTCCCTCCTTGTTTTCCTTGAGTTCATCCTCTCCCTGCATTTGGGTTCAACACTCCTTCCGTACCAGCAGAACCTAACACACCGTAGCTGCACTCACACAGAGACATGTAGGAGGAGATGTATGAAAGCAACAAACCAAAAAGTGATTTAAAGATGAAAATGTACCAGTGGAAGAGTCTGAGTGAAGCTAATGTTGACCCGTTAACCAATGAATAAAGGGTCCAGTGATGGGCACGATAATCATAGCAAGTTATGACTCTTAGTGCACAATGTTAGACAGCATCCAACATCTGCAGGGTGCTTGTAGGAGCGTTCATGTAGATAATGTCACTGTAATCAATGGAGGGAAGGAAAGTCACAGTTACAAGGTGTTTCCTAGCATTCAGAGTTAGACAGGATCTGTTTCTGAAAAAGAAACCCAGTTTAACTTTCAGTTTCTTTACTAGGTTCTCCACGTGGAGCTTAAAAGAGAGATGCAAATCGACCAGGACACCCAAATATTTATAGGAATCATCTAACTCAACAGGGACACAATTTGAGGATAAAATCTACTTATACAATGTTACTCTGTTTGTGCCGGGGGACTGGATCTTTGGGATGAACCAGTCTTTGCCGTAATGTATTTGGTGGTTTGAAAGCCACTGGGACGTTTTAAACCCAAAAATACATTACGGCAAAGACTGGTCCATCCCAAAGATCCAGTCCCCCGGCACAAACAGAGTAATATTGTGTATGCAGTTCAGTATCAGGAGGGCTGTGATCAGTCTTATATCAGGGAAACTAAACAGCCACTGGCCAAAAGGATGGCCATCCTTTTGGCCAGTGGCTTCTGTGCTGGGCCGGCCCAGCACAGAAGATCAACATCATCAGGCTAGGACTCTGCGGTCTACACTCATCTCCAGGCCAGCAGTCACTCTTTCAGGGATGAAGAAATTCACATCCTTGATAGAGAGGAACGATGGCTTGAGAGAGGGGTAAAGGAGGCCATCTTTGTGAAAAGAAACCGTCCACCATTAAACAGAGGTGGAGGCCTTCGGGTTCAACTGTTTCCCTCTTACAATGCTGTTATTGCTAGTAGGGGTTGAACGAGTACATAATTTTTAAACTCAACATTAACATAAATAAACTTGAGTAGTACTCGAGTAGTCGATGATGTCATAGGCTCTTAAGATGCAACATAAATAAATATATAAAAATGCATAAAAACTTCATTATTTACCTTTTTTTTTTTTTAAAGACCAACAAAACATTGGGAGCATTTATTATGCTCCTATCATTTATCATACTGCAGATAAGTCACAGGAAAAACAAAACTATTAGTTATTATTATTAATATTAAGATAGTGAAAGTACCGTGTGGCGCCCACGTCAAAACAAAACTTAAAAACAAGTGCACCACCACCTGCAATGCTGTGCAATTTAGGTTTACTTTTAGAGATTAATGTGTTTATAGGTTCCCTTTCAGTCTGGTCTCTCAGTGCAACATACTTGCTATGGGAATTGCGCCCCCGCACGATTACCTGAAGGAATATACTCACGCCTTTACGGCTAGGGGCGTCACTGCTGCGCCAGAGGCCCCGCCCTCTGGGTACTTAAGCGGCTTGCGCCCCTCCATCTTTCTCTTTTTGCCCTTCACCTCGCTTAAACCTGAACTATCGCTTCACTGGACTTCTCTGTTGCTTCATCGCTCAACCTGAGGTGAGCTTGCTCCCTGCACAGAGCACAGGTCCCCATCTCAATTTGATACTTATTCCTTTTATCGTCAGGTAGACCACATTAAGTACCATAAACTGCACTGGCCTCGCAATTGCTAAATTGAACCGATTCGATCGATTCTGTTCTAGATTATCTATTCATTTTGAAGAGTCTGGCCATAGACTTCAAAATTTATAGGGAATACCAAATCCTACGTCGTCGTCTAAAAGGACAACAGACATTTAGACCAAACTATATTGTCTTTTCTATTTTTTTTGTTTAACTAAAACTAAATCACGAATGGAGGAATAGTTTGGAAGAAGAGGCCTTTGTTACAGAAGCCCTCCTGAACCGTCTATAGATGTAGATCCCTATATTTAACTTTTGGTGCATGATCCACCCCTTAATTGGTAGTTATAGTTGGTCTAAACCATGATAGCTTACATTCCAGGTGCATATAGGTAAGGCTAATGTAAAATCCCAATCATAAGCCCAACTAAAACTACATAATTGCATGACACATAGAACCAGAGTGGCACGGACTAGAAACCAACCAGCCTTCAACCTTCGATGTGGGGACCTGCTACTCCAATGTTGGTCTTCAACCTTCATCCAAGGGTCGCCTCCTCTGAGTCAATCGAGGGATCCCCTCTACATGCTGATAAAAACAATTGTTGCTAATGAAATCAACAACTCTAATCGATGTGGAATTACCGCTGTGGATTATAAGACTTTGTTTTCCAAAGGATTAAAAGCTTTCCGCTATGGGATTACCTACGAACAGTATGCAATTTCCAAATACATTATGGGATTATAATTTTGATTCTTTCCACTTTCTGGATTACATCAAGATCAGAGACATTCGGTGGTATCCTTTCGTGTTGGAACTCATCCCCATGGACAGGCGATGACTTCCAAAAGGGGGGACTGTAGTGAGATAGACCCCTCATCTCTGACCTGGGTTTGCACCTTTTCACATATCTCTGAAACTCTGAGTGGTACACTGCTCCTGAGGCTCTCAAGGAGACAAGTGGACACTATTTTATTACATTATTTTGAATCAAAACACAATAAGTCATAAGAGACTCTCTTATTCCTCTATTTTTGTGTTAATGAATAACCTTGTGTTACTTGTATAAGCATTATTGAATTCAATGTTTGATAGTCAAAGACTGTTTAATTCAAACTGTTTAATTCAAGTTGGAAATCCAATGTTATTTCAAAATGATGGTCACTTCTTCATATGATGAATCAAATGGTGAAAGTGAATTAATATGTCAGACTGAACTCCTCAGTTTTGTTAGAAGTTAGAACACAGTTTTAATCAGTTGTTTTATGAAGCTGGCTCCAGTCTAATCTGTTTCTCTCTCTTCATTCTAAACAACTTCTTCTCTGTTCTAAAAAACTGATCTTCTCCTATCCGAGTGACCTTCATCCACTGGTTTGTTTGGACCAATCGGGGAAGAACAAGTCACTGATCACAGATCCTTTCTTAAAGTTCTAAGCTGTTGCTGGAACTGACAGAGTTTGCTGAGGTCCTCAAGCCATGAGGTTCCCCAAAGAGCTGAATGAACGCCAGTCACACGTTAAGGACACGTCATTCAGTTAAAGACTTATAACATGCCAAGTTATAAGTCATCTTCAAGAGCTGGAAAGCTCCATCTGAATAAATTCGTTCAAGGAAGCTTTTATCTTGAAAAGCCAAACCGGAACTGAGGTCGTTACTTCGGTGAGGTGGAAGCCGTCTTGTGAGTGATCCGTTGCAAAAATGGATGCCAGTCGCCTGTAAACTGTAGCACAAACGGACAGTTCGTACACGTGAGGTTGGGACAAGTTTACCGAAGCAGAGACCAAGAATCTTCGCACAGGTAAAACGGCGATGTCCATTCGACCGAGTCGAGCGGAAGCCACTGAGGAACTGCCATGTTTCTGGTTAAAACACATCAAGATAATGCCTCTCCTCATCCTCCATCTTCTTTAATCCTCCATTTTCCTACTCTGAAATTTTCTTATTTTAAGTAACTAAACTTTAAGTTATTGTACCAACAGAGGTATAAGTTAATAACACCCATAACTTATGTTCTGTTGTTCCTATGAAATTACGGAAGCGTGTTTCATCTATGCTGAAGTAAGTTATAGGAAATTTCGATCGATCCAAACATGTACAAATGTGTGATGTAATTTATAATTATGTTAAATAAATGGTCCAGTCCTGCTGTACCAACATAAGTTTAACGTTTCCTGTGAATTAAATCTGGTCTAGTCACTGAATTATTGATATTGATCTAAAAAGAGAGAACTCGTGAATATTGATGATAAGTTTGTGTCAGATAAAATCTACTCAAATCTTTCATCTGGAATATTGTACAATCAGCAAAACTGACTAGTATTATATCCCTACACTACTATTTCCTTCAGCTATTAATATCAATTTCTGATTCAGAGTGAACACACACACAGGTTTATTATTGGGCAGCATGACGGAAATTTAGTGGTTAGCACTGTTGCCTCACAGCAAGAACGTCATGGGTCCTTCTGTGTGGAGTTTGTATGTTCTTGCGTTTGCATGGGTTTTCTCTGGGTACTCCAGTTATTCTCCCACAGTGCAAAGCATGCATGTTTAGCCCTCTCACAAGCCGTTTCCCACTGCACAGCCCTCCCCAGCCGGGCCCGACCCGGCTTCTAACCCAGGTTCTTCTTGTTCGCAGTTGCCTCTTCGGGCCGGCGTCAGCCCGAGTTTTAGAACCCGACTGACGGAGGTTCTAAGCGGGCCGAGCTCCCGGGCCCAGTTTAAATAACACGAAACGCGCACCCATACAGAGCATTTCTGCCTTTCAGCGTGAGCTGAATTTCATTAAAATATAACTACAGAAACGCCTAAAAAAATATGTGTTAGCTGAATATATATATTAGTGTTTCTGGGTTTAATTTTTGTTAATAACTGATTACAAATCAGCTTATTTTAGAACGTAAATAACATGAAGCGCATACACATACAGAGCATTTCCGCCTTTCAGCGCGAGCTGAATTTCATTAAAATATAACTACAGAAACGCCTAAAAAATATGTTAGCTGAATATATATTAGTGTTTCTGAGTTTAATTTTTGATAATAACTGATTACAAATCAGCTTATTTTAGAACGTAAATAACACCAAGCGTGCACACAAGAACGCGCGCACACAAGAACTCCCCACCCACTTCAAGGCGGCTCTCTGCACACTGCAAAATGAGCGGGGGCGGGCCAGGCTGGGCTCAGGGGCAACCTGAGATGACCTTGTTTCCTGCCGAGAGGGCGAGTTTCCTCGTATCGTGGAATCAGCATCACACACGTTGAAGTGTCAACTGGACGGCTGTTGGACAAAACAATCCATTGTGTATGTCCAGATACTCCTCAACTCTTATCTACAAAGACGAAGCGTCAACAGTTAACGAGTCGTGGATGTGAGCTGAACGTGCGGGAGCCCAGCTTTAACTCGTATGGGAAAAGGTGCCACCCTGTCTGCTCAAAATAATTAACTTCCTTTAAACTTAGCTTTCACTCTAATCCTTAAACTCTATATTGTTCTTATTTTTCTTAAGCCATTAATCTGTCAAGTAAATGTGCCAACAGTAAGTTTCTAACTGTCTGTTTGATTTTAATTTGAATTCTTGTCAACGTAGTTTAGTAGATCGGAGCTAATATCGATACAAATGTTTAATGTAATTTTATGATTATTTCAATAAAAGGTCTATTTTCTGGTGGACCAACATAAATTGAAGTCTCTCGTGAAATTACATTTCTGGCTAATCACTTTAAAGCAATTTAATACAGGAAAAAGGGTGAACTCGCGAATATTGATGATGGATGTGTGTAGATAAAATCTGCTCAAACCTTTCATCTAAAATATAGGTAATTCAGTAAACTGACCAATAAGTCCTATATTATTACAATAATGGTGGCCCAGTAAGTGTTTAAATACCTTACCGCCCAAATATTATTACAATAATGGCCATAAGGGCTGTGCAGTGCGAAAACGGCTACAGAGTCCCATTTCCTGTGACCCCAAACACGACAGAGCAGGTACAGAATATGGCTGAAAAGATGCACACAGTAAAATGTATTTGAACTCATGTGAACTCAAGAAAAGCTCCCCTCTGGCCAATGCCTAAGGCTGCTTTTAATGAAAATCATGTTTCCAGCAATCTAAAAAAGCTAAGTCTGGTCCTCTGGACGTATAAAAATAAATAAAAAAAAGCAAATTTTTTTAGAACCCGACCAACGGAGGTTCTAAGTGGGTCGTGCTCCTGGGCCGAGTTTAAATAACACGAAGCGCGCACCCATACAGAGCATTTCCGCCTTTCAACGCGAGCTGAATTTCATTAAAATATAACTACAGAAACCGAAAACAGAGCATTTCTGCACAAAAATTCTACAATTTTTTTGCTTTGTTTTGTTTTTTTAAATGTCCAGAGGACCAGACTTAGCTTTTTTAGATTTTCCTACCTGGATTATTGAGCATGCATCAGGGTATGTTTCCAGCAAGTTTATTATTATTATTATTATAGTTTCTGTGGTTCTGATGCTTATTTCAGTGCTTTTAATATAAGATTTAGAGTTTAAACATAGTCTTGATTGCCTTAATAATAAAGTTAAATATAACTTAAACCTGGAGCATGACACTATCAGCTGAAGTAGAAAAGTCTTGACTATACTTGATTTTGGCAGTGTATCAGAAACATGAAAAATAAATGTCTTACCAAATATGGCATTGTGTATTATTTCTGCCATTGCATGTGATTGATCTGAACTGCAATATATTTTATGTTACTACCCTGTATTGTTATTACTATATTTTATCTTATCTTACTTGGATGTATGAATGTGTGTATTTTTTTAGGGATGGGACCGTTCCGATTCAGTATCAGATACCAGCATAATTTAAATATCGGATCCAACCTGCCGATATTTCCGATCCAGCTTCAAAGAGCACTTGTGTTTCATCATACTCTGTGACTGCTGTCTTACTCTTAACATTGTGTGAGTTAAAGCCAATGAAGACACTGTTGAGCTTAACAACAAGAAACTCACAAACAGTAACAGCACACAAAGAGGCAAGTCTACCACACACATGTCCTTCTCACTCATGGTTCAGCTGGAAAAACTTAAAAAACAGTTAAGCATGATGGGAAAGACAACACAGCCACTCCCCTTAACTACTAAGGAAGTGGATTTTGTTGTCTTTCCCATCATGCTTAGCAGTTTTTTTAGTTTGCCAGCTTTAGGTGCATCTGGAAAACTAAAAAAACGCTAAGCATGATGGGAAAGACAACACAGCCACTCCCCTTAACCACTAAGGATGTGGATTTTGTTGTCTTTCCCATCATGCTTAGCGTTTTTTAGTTTTTCCAGCTGAACCATGAGTGAGAAGGACATGTGTGTGGTAGACTTGCATCTTGTGTGCTGTTACAGTTCGTGAGTTTCCTATTGTAAGGCTCAATAGTGTCTTCATTGGGTATATCTCACACAATGTTAAAATGAATAATCTCAGTACAAAAATTTCATTATACAAATTCACATACCTGAACAGTATCAGATTGGAACAGTATCGGTCGATACCCAGTTCTTAAGTATTGGTATCGGATCAGAAATGAGAAATGTGTATCGTGCATCCCTATATTTTTTATAACTTTTATATGACATTTTTAAATCATAACATTGATGTGTGGATGTGACAGAGTTTCTGTTTCTGAAGAAGTGTCTGTTTCTGGTTAGCCTGGTTAAAACCAGACCCTTGTCCTTCACTTCGCTTCGTACTAGGGTCTGGACTTTCTCCATAGAGAACCGATTCTTGCTGGAGACGTGGCCTCTGCTGAGGCACAAAACCATTGGATTTTAGAAAAATTTTGAACAGGGAAAAGCATTCTGCTCCCTCCCCTCAGAGCCATATATGGCTGCTCCCTCGTGGTCTGCTGAATTTGACATCTGCTCCGCCTCCTGCAGCATTTTCTCTCGCTGCAGCCTGCCGCTGCATATTCTGTGTTTATATGTCAATAAAACATTCTAAAAAAATAAAATAAAACCATGGATCGCTGGTCCAGCACACCAGAAGACCAGAAAATCTGATGGGACTCGGGCAGCAACGTAAAACCCGAGTTTAATTCTCTCGTGACAACCTGAGGCATTTCCTCATAGCGGAGGGAGGGAGAGGAGGAGGAGGAGGAGGGAGGAGGGAGCGATCACTTGACTTTTGGCCAAAAAAACAAAAGAAAACTCCAGATAAGGGATTAAGAAGGGGAAATTAATACATTTGTGTCACATATAAAACAGTCCTGCATCGCTTTGCATCGCTTTGAATGAGAACATGCGGCTGCTCGCTGGCTGCGCGCTGGGACAGGTGGGGGCGTGGGTTAGGGGCCAAAAACTCCGCCCCTTCTGTTCTCTGATTGGTCCGGTCAAAAATCAGCCGGAGAAATCGTTGTCTATGGGAGAAGTCCCAGACTGAGCAGTGAAGGGAAATGAGAATTGAGCGGAGCTGTGCAGGAAGGCGAGGGCCAGGCTAGTTTCTGGTAGGAAACATGTATAGTTTCACACCTGCATCTCACAACAGACAAAACACCAGTGTTGAAACCATTGGCATCAGAAGCATGTGTAATGTTGGGGGGCGGGGTGTATATGTAGGGGGTGGGGGGTATGGAGGTCCAACACCAGAAATGTTTGAACAAAGTAGATGCCATTTCTTGCATTCTGGTTTATTTCAACAGGTTGTTAATTATCTATGTTTACCTACACAAGTAAACATCTGATTAAAAAACTACTTTAGAGAGCATATGGCGCAAGAAGTAGCCTGACCAACAGTCAGAGAGTCAGAGAGAGTCAGAGTCAGAGAGTCTTTATTGTCATTTGCATCGCATGTGGTACATGTGATGAAAACGAGATTATGTACACGGGGTCCCAGTTACATCCAACAACTAATGCAAGAGAAAAACAGTAATAACATCTAGGATTAACTAAGAAAAACATTAACTAGTAATGAGAAGAGAAAGTTAATTCTCAATAGTCCAGGTATCAAATCCGTTCATTCTCAATCAGTTCATCTGGACAGTTTCTTTTTAGCAGAAACGTTTCACCCTCACTCCAGAGGGCTTCCTCAGTCAGAGTAGTCCAAAGCACACTGAAGTTAACCCACCAAGTAAGCAACTTATGTGGACCAACCAGTTTGCTGTAGCCAAGATGGTTTCTGGGGGCGTGTCCCTCGTCGACTCCTCCCAGGCAGGCAGACATGTCCAAAGTGGTTCAAGACAAGAAAGTTAATTCTCAATAGTCCAGGTATCAAATCCGCTCATTCTCAATCAGTTCATCTGGACAGTTTCTTTTTAGCAGAAACGTTTCACCCTCACTCCAGAGGGCTTCCTCAGTCAGAGTAGTCCAAAGCACACTGAAGTTAACCCACCAAGTAAGCAACTTATGTGGACCAACCAGTTTGCTGTAGCCAAGATGGTTTCTGGGGGCGTGTCCCTCGTCGACTCCTCCCAGGCAGGCAGACATGTCCAAAGTGGTTCAAGACAAGAAAGTTAATTCTCAATAGTCCAGGTATCAAATCCGCTCATTCTCAATCAGTTCATCTGGACAGTTTCTTTTTAGCAGAAACGTTTCACCCTCACTCCAGAGGGCTTCCTCAGTCAGAGTAGTCCAAAGCACACTGAAGTTAACCCACCAAGTAAGCAACTTATGTGGACCAACCAGTTTGCTGTAGCCAAGATGGTTTCTGGGGGCGTGTCCCTCGTCGACTCCTCCCAGGCAGGCAGACATGTCCAAAGTGGTTCAAGACAAGAAACTTTGGACATGTCTGCCTGCCTGGGAGGAGTCGACGAGGGACACGCCCCCAGAAACCATCTTGGCTACAGCAAACTGGTTGGTCCACATAAGTTGCTTACTTGGTGGGTTAACTTCAGTGTGCTTTGGACTACTCTGACTGAGGAAGCCCTCTGGAGTGAGGGTGAAACGTTTCTGCTAAAAAGAAACTGTCCAGATGAACTGATTGAGAATGAGCGGATTTGATACCTGGACTATTGAGAATTAACTTTCTTGTCTTGAACCACTTTGGACATGTCTGCCTGCCTGGGAGGAGTCGACGAGGGACACGCCCCCAGAAACCATCTTGGCTACAGCAAACTGGTTGGTCCACATAAGTTGCTTACTTGGTGGGTTAACTTCAGTGTGCTTTGGACTACTCTGACTGAGGAAGCCCTCTGGAGTGAGGGTGAAACGTTTCTGCTAAAAAGAAACTGTCCAGATGAACTGATTGAGAATGAGCGGATTCAACTAGTAATACACTAAGCCCTAATGTAGTGGAAAAACATCATTATAAACAGCAGCACGAACATGAGTCTGTATGAGCAGATGGTCACAGATGAACACAGCAACAAGAAAACAGATCAGCATCAGCATGATGTGATATTTTGCAGTGTTTATTCTTATTATTTATTTATTCATGAGTCTAACAGCCTCAGGGTAGAAGCTGTTCCTCAGTCTAGTGGTTCTACATTTGATGCTCCTCAACCTCCGTCCTGAGGGGAGTGGGGCAAAGAGTGAGTGTGCTGGGTGAGTGAGGTCTTTCATGATGCAGGTGGCTCTTTTCCTGCATCTGGAGGTGTAAATGTCTGTGATGGTGGGGAGACTGACTCCAACAGACTTCTGTGCAGCCTTCACCACTCTCTGTAGAGCTTTCCTCTCTGCAACTGTGCAGCCTCCATGCCACACATTGATGCTGGAGCACAGGATGCTCTCCACTGCACACCTGTAGAAGGAGGTGAGAACTGGGCTGCTCAGACCAGCTCGTCTCAGCCGTCTGAGGAAGTAGAGTCTCTGATGACCTTTCTTGATCAGGCTGGTGGTGTTGTTGCTCCAGCTGAGGTTATCATTCAAGTGTACACCCAAGTATTTGTAGCTGGAGACCACCTCCACCGCAGATCCACCTATGTTCAGTGGGGCATGGGTGTGTTTGTTCCTTCTGAAGTCCACAATCATCTCCTTTGTCTTCTTCACATTCATGTGAAGATTATTCTCTTTGCACCAGCTCTCCAGGTGTTCCACCTCCTGTCTGTAGCTGGACTCATCATTGTTTGTGATGCATCCCACCACCGCTGTATCATCTGCAAACTTAACAATATGACAGCCTGGATGTGTGGCTGTACAATCATATGTGAGCAGAGTGAACAGAAGAGGGCTCAGCACACATCCTTGGGGAGAGCCAGTGCTGAGGGTTATGGTGGAGGAGGAGAAGTTGTGGATCTTCACGGACTGTGGTCTGTTTGTTAAGAAGTCTAGTACCCAGTTACAAATGGAGGGGCTTAGTCCAAGTGTGGATAGTTTGTCTATCAGAGTTTGGGGGATCATGGTGTTGAAGGCAGATGTGAAGTCCACAAAGAGCATGCGCACGTATGAGTCCTTCTGATCCAGGTGAGTGAGAGCAGTGTGGACCAAAGAGGAGATGGCGTCCTCTGTTGATCGGTTCTCGCGGTATGCATATTGATGAGGGTCCTCGTTGATGTTGACGGTTGTCTTGATGTGGGACATGACCAGTTTCTCAAAACATTTAGCGACTATCGGGGTGAGGGCCACCGGTCTATAGTCATTCAGACCAGTCACTGTGGAGCCATTTGGAACTGGGATGATGGTGGCGGTCTTCCGGCAGGTGGGAACAGCTCTCCTTGTGTGAGTAGAACATGCTTCGCTTCTCTCATGCAACTTCCCCCGGTCAATAACTGCTAACACTAATGTAGTGCTAAGCTAGCGTGCAACAAAGAGGTGTCTCCCCCTCCTGCGTGCGCCCTGCCAAGTCAAGTGACCTAGCGGAAACACTGCATGCCTTTTTGTGATTTGTCTTAGGTAACCAAGAAAACCCAGACTGGACTTTTAGTGGTTTGAGTTTTCTCCTATTAATCAAGTGGAATGGATTTGTTCACAAATAAATAGAAACAGCGCTGGTGAACTAATATTTCATGGTAAATGTGTAGGGGGGGGGGGGTCAAACAAATGTTTTTTTTTTATGTGAAGGGGACATGTCCCCTTCACATATAGTTGATAATATGGTTGAAATATTTTTTTACAACATTAGAGTTTGTGTCAGAGCACTGGTCACATGACTGTAGGGACTTCCCTGTTGACAACCACTTCCTGGAGGAGTGGCCAGTTTTGAAGAAATGTTTGTTGCCCGAAGCTCTGTGCCATTTTGAGAGATGCAGCCTTGTGTGTGCTTGAATTGCCCAGTCCTGTATCGATTTGTGCTTTACATGTGTGATAAATACTTTGTGAGTAATAGATCACCTCACTGGAGTCTTCTTCAAACAATTTGATCACACTAACAGAACTGACATACAGTAACTGATTAAATGTCTGAAGTTATTTTTCATGTATTCTCAGGCATGGATGGCTCCATACTTTATAAATAATTCAATCAATCAAACTTTATTTATAGAGCCCTTTTCAGCAGCCAGAAGGTGCACAAAGTGCTGAACAATACAGAAATAAAAAACAATCAATTAAAATTTTAGAAAACAGCCAGTTAAACATTAAAAACAATTAAAACATAAAAAGAATGACAAAGAACTACTAGGCATTAAAAGCCTGCCTGAATAAAAAGGTTTTAAGATTAGATTTGAAAAACACCATATCAGTGATGGAGCGCAAGTCCAGAGGTAGCTGATTCCAGAGTCTGGGTGCAACAGCAAAGGCCCGGTCACCCTATCGTTTGTAGTTGGTCTTTGGGCCGGCTGTGGCGTAGTGGTAATGGCAGTCGTCCTCCGGTCGGAAGGTTGGAGGTTCGAATCCCGGTTCCCCACACCATGTGTCGTCGTGTCCCTGGGCAAGACACTTAACCCAGAGTTGCTCCCGGTAGGACTGGATGGTGCCTTGCATGGTAGTCTGCCGCTACCGGCGTATGAATGTGTGTATGAATGGGTGGATGGTTGGTATTGTAAAGTGCTTTGGGGCCCCTCATAGGGGGCTGGAAAGCGCTATACAAATAAGCTCCATTTACCATTTACCATTTGGGACGGACAGGAAAAATGTATTAGATGATCTCAGTGTTATTCACGGACAGCTACTGTAAGGATGGCTCGTCCTGTTGGTCATGTTAGATAGTTCCTGATCAGTTTTCCTAGTTCAGTCTTTATGTCTATTTACCCTTAGTTTACCAGGTCTAGTTTCTCAGTCTTGTTTGTTCTCCTCATGATGTTTTTCTGTAGTTATTGTAGGTCCCCTTCTTGTTCAGTTCTGGTCCCCTTCAGTCTTTATGTTTATTTACCCTTAGTTTACCAGGTCTAGTTTCTCAGTCTTGTCTGTTCTGCTCATGATGTTTTTCTGTAGTTATTGTAGGTCCCCTTCTTGTTCAGTTCTGGTCCCCTTCTAGTTCAGTCCACATGTTCAATCACTCTTAGGTCTCCTCCTGTTAGTCTCCATGTTTCTGTTAGTTTGTTTCTGATCTGTTGGTTTATTAGTTTCCCTTCTGGTTTAGTTTCCTCGTTTATTTTGTGTCCCTTCTAGTTAGTCTTCATGTCCCTTCTAGTTAGTCTTCATGTTTTGATTACTTTAGTCTCCATGTTTATGCCCTCTTAGTCAACGTCATGTAGTTTACTTTTTATGTTCAGCTTTAGTCCCCCAGCCCTGCTCTGTTCTTGTTAATCATTCCCAGGTGTATTGTGATTGCCTCCTGTCTCGTCTGTGTATAAATGCCTTGCTTGTCAGTCTATTTTTGTCGCTGCATAGTCTGGTAAATCCTTATGATTCTCGCCACAGCTCCTGTGAGTATTTTGTTGCCACGACAGCTTTGTTTGTTTGTTATTAAAAGTATTTATTTTTACAAACCTCTTGCCTCCTGCGTTTCCGTCTGCGCCACTGGGTTTAACATGCTCTGAGTGAAACCGTGACAGCTACAAGATCAGTCAAATATAGAGGGGCAAGACCATTGAGAGCTTTAAAAGTGAATAATAAAATTTTTAATTTAATTCTAAAATCGATTGGAAGCCAGTGAAGAGAAAATAAAACAGAGGTAATGTGTTCACGTCTGGAGGTGTTGGTTAAAAGTCGAGCTGCAGCACTCTGGACCAATTGTAGGCATCTAATGGAGGATTTGGAGATTCCTGCATATAGGGAATTGCAGTAGTCGAGTCTTGAGGCGATAAAAGCATGAATGGCCTTTTCCAAATCAAAACGATTTATAAAGGGCTTAACTTTGTATAAAATACGTAATTTATAAAAACAGACCTTGACTACAGACTCTATTTGTTTGTCAAATTTTAAGTCCTTATCAAATGTCACCCCCAAGTTTTTAACTGTTGGTCTGAGCTTGGAAGTCAGAGCACCAAAGTTACAAGGAGCATCATCACCGAAGAAGATGCATTCTGTCTTTCCTTCGTTTAAAAACAAAAAATTATGGTGAAGCCACTGTTTAATATCAGCAATACAATCAGCGTAGGCAGTGAGAAGTTTACTGTTTTTGGGTTTCATTGGTAAATAAATTTGTACATCTTCAGCATAGCAGTGAAAAGAAAAGTTATGTTTGGCTATTACGGATCCAAGAGGCAGCATTTACAGTGAGAAGAGGAGAGGACCAAGAATAGAACCCTGTGGCGTACCACAAGAGAAAACAGCAGTGGAGAAAGAAAGATTATCCACCATGACAGAGAAAGTTCTGTTGGTCAAGTAGGTAGTGAACCACTTGAGTGCTGTACCAGATATTGCAACATAATGTTGAAGACGAGATAAAAGGACAGTGTGGTCTACTGTGTCAAATGCTCCCGTAAGGTCCAGCAACACCAGAGCAACGGGACACTCGGCATCCATGGACATGGAAATGTCATTATGGACTTTTAATAAGGCTGATTCTGTAGAAGGACGTGTTCTAAATCCAGACTGAAATGTTTCAAAAATACCATGATTTTCTAAAACAGGTTGTAACTGCATAAAAACAACTTTTTCTAAAACTTTATCTAAAAAAGGCAGATGAGAAATAGGTCTAAAATTAGATACAATTGATGGGTCCAGGTGAGGTTTTTTAAGAAGGGGCCTAACTACAGCATGTTTAAATGTAGCAGGGACAATTCCTAATCGAAGGCAGGAGTTTAAAAGTATAAAGTCCAGAATAAAAGAATAAAGTCCAGTTGATCTTGTATTGAACGCCTTTTTTGAGTTTAAAAGTGTTAAAACACAGAAACCCACAGAATTAAAAACCTCTTTCAAAAACCTGGATGGAAGAAAGTCCAGAGGGTAATTAGTGATCTTTAAGTGTTGAATAATATCAGTGAGAGTGGCAAGAGACACTGGTTGAAACTGTTCAAACACAACTGGAGCTACGAAGGCAACAGAGTAGTCAGGAGCAACAGGACCAGTGACCTGTCTGACTGAGGCCACTTTATCCTGAAAGAATTTAAGAAAGTTTTCACAGTTTGTGGCTGTGGCATCTGGTAGAATACGCACAGTTGGATTAATAACAGAATTAATTGTGTTAAATAACACCCTAGGACAATGGCAGTTATTTGAAATTAAACCAGATAAAAATTGTCATTTCGCCTTTTTGACAGATCTCTGGTAATTTGTAAAGCATTCTCTCAAAAATTTTAGAGATGAAGGAAGTTTGTCTTTCTTTCATTTTCGTTCTGCTTTCCTACATTTTTTCTTAAGAGTACGCGAGGTATCATTTAACCACGGCTCAACTCTCGGTTTGGTGGATTTAAACTGAAGAGGAGCGATGACGTCTAAAATGTCAGAGCAGTTGGTTTGGAAAGAGAGAAGGAAGCCCTCTGGACAAAGTTAATCTGTAGCTAAAATCTGAAGGTCCATAAAAGCTGTGGTAAACAGTCCAGCGGTCTTAGGAGTAAAAATAAGATGCCAATGACCTGCAATGGCAGGCCTACTGACAGGTAGGGGGGCTGAGAACTCCAACATGATGGGGAAATGATCTGAGATGGTAGTTTCAGATGTTTCACAGAGTGAGATGGATAGCCCGTGAGATATTATAAGGTCCAAGGTATGTCCAAGAAGATGAGTGGACCCATGTACAAACTGTATTAAGTTAAAAGATGTTAAAAGATTGATAAAATCAGAGGCTAACTGATCAGACGGGCAACAGACCTGAATATTAAAATCTCCACAGAAAAGAAAATTATCAAATCTGGGGATGGAGTCTGCTAAAAAATCAGCAAATTGTTGAATAAAGTCCTTGTTATATTTAGAGGGGACGATAGACAATTCCAAATAATACAGGCTATGTCAGCTCAGCCACGAACAGCTGTATGTCAAAAGAAGAATTATGTTCTGGCAGGTAGAAGTCTACATTTGAAATTGTCTCTAAAAACTGAAGCAATGCCCCCACCATGACCCGTGAGACGGGGGAGTTGAGGAAGGAACAGCCGGGTGGGAGGAGCTCCGAGAAGGCACTGTTTTCATCCGGTTTCATCCACATCTTCGTTAACAGAAGAAAATCCAGTGTGTGTGAGGAGAAAAAGTCATTAATGATAAATGTTTTGTTAGTTAGTAATCTGATGTTAATCAATGCCAAACGAACAGAGTTCCTAACCATTTGCTGACATCTGTGGTGAAGTGGACGGAGGTTTTCCTGAACGCAGCCCCAGATATGGGTCCCAACGAGCCAGCTGCGTGGGCGTGGGCAGCTGACGTCCGGGACAACCGGCCAGGGACAACCGGCCAGAGCCAACGATAGCAGTCCCTTGTTAGCCGGTTGTGAATGCTGTGGGAGTTAGAATCCCGAATCCGGAGTTTAACGTGAAGTCCGCTTCTCCTTCCGCATCGTTGTCGACGGCTCCTGGAGGGCAACGCGGCGAGAGAACGCCATAAGCAGGTAGGCACTGAAGCAAGGTGTGGCGGTGGAGGAAGCTGAGAATGTTTGCTAAAGTTGGTTGAAATGTTCTGCATAAAGTCTCGAATATTTAAAAGTGCCAGGCAATCGTACGCTAGTAACTTTGACAGAGACCATATTGAAGGTAAAAGCGTTAAAAATAGCAGAAACATAAGTAGCGAAGACAGCAGAGGTGGACGGCGTGCCAGACACAGCGGCGCCATCTTCATCAATTCAGCGCACGTTGCACACGTTAGACACATTACTGTTTGGCACTCTAACACGCCTGTGAGCAGTGTACATACAGACACCCGTTAATATTTCAAATAAGCTGCAGTCTTGTAATAAATTTTAAAAAACTTTCCAACTAATACTTAGCATTGACTTTACTTCAGTCAGAATGAATCTCGTTCTGTGCATCT